>PVHP010008838.1:0-17749 GCA_004024765.1 Zapus hudsonius
AAGCCAGCTTCCCCTTGCCAGTGTTTGGCACACCTTCCTGCCGCTGTTTGCAGTGCTGTGGCAGAGGTGATGTCCAGCCCTCTGCTCATGCCATCGTTTTCCCTGCCAGAATGGAGTCTCCCCTCGAGTCCATAAGCCAAATAAACCCATTCCTCTACAAGCCACTTTTGTTTGGGTTCTTTTTGCGCAGCAACTAGAAAGCTGACTGCAACAAGTCTGTAAGCCAAATAAACCCATTCCTCCACAAGCCGCTTTTGTTTGGGTTCTTTTTGTGCAGCAACTAGAAAGGTGACCTCAACAGCAAGTAAACATGAAATGGCATATAAATTTATTGGCTTAGACAAAATGTGTGGTAGCTTGATTGTAAATGTCCCCCATAGCCTCAGGTATTTTTGATTAAGATTTTAAGCTTCCTAATTAAGTCTCTAGCAGGCAGAGCCCTGTAGGATGAGGTGTGTCACTGGGGGGCAGATCTTGTGTCCAGCCCTAAGGTGTTCAGAGCCAGCTCCTGCTTCCTGGCTGTGCTTTTTCTGCTCTGGGTGTATGATAAGGTGAGCCAGCTTTCTCTGCCATGATGATGCTTCCCCTGGAATCTGTAAGCTTGAAATAAACCCTTTCCTCCCATAAGCTGCTTTTGATTGGCTGTTTGTTCCGGTAAATAGAAGGCAACTGCAACAGAAATTAATACTGAAAAGTGGGGTCTTTGGGGCTAGAAACTGTGGCTTTTGGCCTTTTGGAACTGATTTTCAGGAGGAATGTGGAAGGATTGGCCCAAGAAACATCTTTTGGTATTCCAAACAGAGCTCGATAGACCATTCTGGTCAGAGAGTGAAAATACCTAAATTCTGTAAATACTGTGGACTTATGCAGGCTTGTCTTATGAGGTGAGGAGAAGGAAGAACTTTGCTCAGACTGGACTAGAAGCAGTTTAGGTGAGAGGGTTACTGCATCTTCTGTGTCCTGAGAACATGTGCAGAGGAATGGACTGGTATGAGCAGAAGGCTATGGCACACAAAGAAATTAAATATTCAGGCTGGAGACAGTTCTTGTTCAGCTGCAACTGTTGGAAAGATTCTTGTGATTGGACCAGCTGTTATACACTGGGGCAGCTTAAAGAATGCTGACTCCTTTGAAAATAAGGGACCTGAATGCTGGAGGAGTATCTTACTCTTCAAACTTGGCTTGATTACCCCTTGGGTTAACAAATCTATCCACCTGGTCCTATAGGAGTAAAAAAAAAATATGCAGGAAAGAGATGGTCATTGGATTTAAAAGCAGCTTTCATATTTTTATTTTTTGGAAATGGCCATGGGCAATGTGATGCAGGGTTGTTGGAAGTCCCTGCATGGAGGCTCTGTGGAGTCATGAGGATGAATTGTGGGTTGCAGTGGAGACCTGAGCCAGGACTATGGGGACAGCTGGCAAAGAGAGCTGCCAGTTCAGGATGGAGTTTTCCCTGTACTGAGCAGCCAAGCTGGAGGGCAGAATTAGAACTCCAGAGAGTTTGTCACTGGTTAGAGAGGTTGGACTTGGAGCTACAGGATTTGATGTTTGCCCTGTTTGTTTTAGACATTGTACTGGATCAATCTTTCCTTGCTTTGCCCAATGTCATCTTTTGTAGTATGTTTATTCTGTACCATTATGTTGTTTTGATTTTATAGTTCACAGTTAAGAGACATTGGAGTATGGGGTTGTTTGGACAGCATTGAGAACTGGTAAAAATGATGGGAACTTTTAAAGCAGGATTGAATACATTGCATTTTACATTATGGATGGTTATCAGTTTATGGGGGCCAGGGGAGGAATGTGGTGGTTCGAGTTAGGTGTTTCCCATAAAATCATGTGTTCTGAATGAATGCTTGATCCTCAACTGATGGCAGTTTGGGTGGTGGAGCCTTACTGAAGGAGATGTGCTATAGGGGTGGGTTTATGAGTTTTATAGCCAGCTCCCCTTTGCTAGAGTCTGGCTCATTCTCCTGCTGCCGTTGTCTACTTGCTGTGCTGTGACATGCCTCTGCTCATTCCATGCTTTCCCCTGCCATCCAGGAGCTTCTGCTTGAGACTATAAGCCTAAATAAATCCTTTTCTCCCGTGAGATACTTTTGGTTGGGTGTTTTGTGCCAGCAATGGAAGGGAGTTGCAACAAGATGCCAAGTAACTAAATAGAATATAAGACAAAATGGAAAAAAAATATACTTTGATCTAAATAATGACTAGTAGGTTCTTATAAAGGGGCACAAGTCAGTTAGTTATATCTAACTCGGCTATAAAACCCCTCAAAGGGGAAAAGATCTATTCTTATGCTATAGACTGACAAAAAAAAGTGTAAAAGCCTCCATAAAAACTTAAGTGTACATAACTACAGAGATGGCTCAGTGGTTAAAAGCACTTGCTGCAAAAGCTTGATGGCTGGAGTTTGGATTCCTAGAAACCCTGTAAAGCCAAACACAAGTATCACATGGGCCTGTAACCCCAATTGCACTCGTGGCAATGGGAGATCCTGAAGCCAGGAGGGCACTTGTCTAGTTTTCACAGAGGCAAATGAGAGACCCTGTTTCACACCAGGTCAAAGGTGAGGACTGGCATGCTGAGGTTGTCTTCTGACCTCCACATGTGTGCCGTGGCAAGTATATGCTTCCCCCATATACATACATGCAAAAATAATTATACTTATAACACCTGACCCCCTCCTAGGTATCTACCTAAGTGAGCTGAAAATGTAAGTTTCCAAAGGGAAATTAACAAACAAATGTTTTAGCAGCTTTATTCATCACCATCATAGAATCCAAAACACTGTTCAATAGATGAATTAATAAACAAAGATGCAGACAATCAGCTACAACTCAGCATCAAAAGGCACAAACTGCTGATTCACATGACAGCAAGACCACATCTTGAATGGCTTCATGTTGCATGGTCCCATTTATGTGATCTTTTGAAACAGCATAACTCCATGGTCAGAAACAGGGCAGTGGCTGCCAGGTTAGAAGACCCACAGGGGAAGTTTTCAGGTGACAGACAGGACTGACTGTCCATTAAGTGATGGATGCACAGTGCCATGCCTTTGTGACTCAGTCCACAGAACTATATAGCAGAAAGCCAAACTGTACTGTGCACAAACGAAAAGCAGATACACAAAACCAACCAGAGCTCTGGGGGATCCAGGATTAAAGGAAACACACAGGTCTGACTGAACCCTGGTGGAGGGAGGAAGGCAAAGGAGCAGACCTAACTAACTCTGCAAGACAGTGCTTTGCCACATTATTTTAAGGCTTAAGAACAAGAAAAGGCTGTCATAAAAGACTGTCTCCTAGCTTGCACATGAGATCCTCACAGGCATATGAGCTGGCAGTTCTCACAGAAGTTTCTAAGTATGCTAGGGATAAAGAAGTGAAAATCTTGTAGGTAATGGGGATCAGGTTTCTTGCTGTCAGAATAAAATTATAAACAAGCTGTGCAAGAGAACCAGATGAACTCTGAGGTACTGATTAGGCCACAAGATACTTGTATAAACCTAGAGTTATTTAAAATACACGAAGACAGACTCACACAGAATAAATGTAGGTTTGTGTGTAGGCATGGGTTAGACAGCACAGTAGATTCGGTAGCTCTGCCCCTCAGTTCAGCAGTGGACCCACACTCAACACACAAATCTAACCTTTTCAAAAAATATTTTGTTTATTTATTTTCAAACAGATTATATATGTGGAGAGAGAGAGAGAGAGAGAGAGAGAGAGAGAGAGAGAGAGAGAGAGAGAGAGAGAGAGTGCATAGGCATGTCAGGGCCTCTAGCCACTACAAACAAACTCCAGATGCACATGCCACTTTAAGTGGGTACTTGGAGAATCAAACCTGAGTTTTTAGGCTTTACAAACAAGTGCCTTAAGTACTGGGCCATCTCTCCAGCCCCCAGATCTTACCTCTTAATACTGCTTTCCACTGTAAGAAGACACCAGTCTTATAGAAGTGGACAACCTGGGGCTAGAGGAGGGCTGAGGGGGAGTGTATAATGAACCTTGATCATGTGTACTGCAGAGAGGAAGCACACTATCCTATGGGCACATTTTTCCCTCTGGCTGTTTCCAAGTTGTATCTGGTACTAGTTAAATTAAGCATCACCTGAGGTTCTCTGAGCCATTCTTGGGGGGGGGGGTGTCATTGAAATTCTTGATCTATAATTAGAAGCACAGGTAGAATCCTGGGAGTGGCAGTCCTGAGCCCTTACCTGCTGAATCTGTGCTGACAACAGGAGTGGGCACTGGGACTGAATTGGTGATCACTCATTTGGTGTTTAAGAGTTGGAGAATCAGTGTTGAGAAACACACACACACACACACACACACACACACACACACACACACACACACACCACCTGCATTTGGTTGGTTGTGAAGAAAGCACCTCTCAGGAGAAGGTTTTGGGAAATGACATACGCCACCATGATTAAGTTCATGTTCATGTCACATGAAGTGAGCCATATGATGTCACCCTCAGGACCTCTCCTGAAACCCATTACACCAGTCCAACCACGAGGAAGCATCAGACAAAGCCGGGGCAGAGGAACATCCCACCAAACCCTGACCAATACTCTTTAGAAGTGCCAAGAATCACAAGGGAAGGCTGAGAAACCATCATAGATCAGAGGAGACCGAGAACATGTGACGAGTAAATGCAATGTGACATCCTGGACTGAGTCATGGAAGAGGACAGGAAGGAATACCAGCTAACAGCAAACAAAACATCAGGATCTTTGTAAACAAAACAGATGACTGATAATTACTGATATGCACAGCAGTGTGGGTGTCATATGCAGGGCACTCCATGAAAGAGACTGGGCTGGAAAAGCCACACTGTGTGCAGGACACTACAAAAGATTAGGCTGGAAAGGCCACACTGCATGTCCTCTTACTTGACATTCTGTCAGAAGAGAAGTCATAGGGAGAGAAAACAGGACAATGGCTGCTTGCTGCTTGGGAGAGGTGGAGCGATACCCACTACACAAGAATACCTTGGAGGATAATTTTGAAATGGATTTTTTTTTGCAATGCTGGGCTGGAACCCAGGGCCTTGTATAAGCTAAGCATGCACTTTGCCACTGAGCCATATCTCCAGCCCCCCAACCCCCCAAGGATTCGGAGCATGTGGTCTACGTCTCCAGCTCTTGGTTTATTTGTTTATTTATTGGTTGCATTGAATGTTATGTATGTGGCAAGTGGGGCATGCATATGTGTGTGTAGATCTATATGCATCATATGCATGAGTGTGGAGGAGAACATTGGGTGTCTCTTCTCTATCACTTATCCTCATATTTCTTTCCTTGAGATGGGGTCTCTCCCTCAACCCAGAGCTGCTGTCCATCAGTGAGCTCCAGTGACTCTCCTGCCTGCCTCCTCCCCCTCAGCCTAGTGGACTGGGGTTACATACGTATATGGCCATACCCAGCTTTGCATCTGGGTTCTAGAGAGCCAAACCTGGTTGTCTCTGGCTGACATGCACTCATGAATTAGCAAGTAAGCACTCTTAACCACTGAGACATCTCCCCAGCCCCAGCCCTTGGCTTTTGAGAGAGGTTCTTGCTATGCAGTTTAGGCTATTTTGGAACTCACAATCCTCCTGCCTCTACCTCCAGAGTGTAGGATTAGAGTCTTGCACGAAGATGCCTGGTTATTTTCTGTCTTGACTGGTGGAGGTTAACCAGACTCTGTATCCCACACAGTACTATATTTTTACTGTGTGCAAAGTAAACAAAATTTAAACACTTTTTCCCCAAGCCTTATTAATTTTAAGTTTCCTGCTCAACTTTATTGAGACTCGTTCTGCTCAATACTTGGTACAAAGTGAGAGGCTGCATGTGCAACACAGGCCAGACTAGCCTTCAAAGCTGTTCTCGAAACTGCCAGATAAACCCAGGAGGCCAGTCCTCAGCCTCTGCAGCCTAAAAGGTCAGGGTGTGGCCCATAATAACACATTCCCCTTCTTTTGCCTCCTTTCCTTCCTATTCACCATGAACCAGAGAAGCCCAATATCTCCTCAAACCAAAGATAATGGACACCCTAACCAGTGAGCCTCCTCCACTTCCCAGCTTGTCAGCCCACAGAGCCTTCCATTTAGACCAGCTTGTTTCCTCTCTGACTGGCTGGCTGCCTCCCTCCAGCAGCTGTGGTTTGTTCCCCTTTGGTCTTTCTGTGATTCCACAGAAGTAGACCCACTTTACATATTCAAGCATTCCCAGAAATTAGTTAGAACAGTATCCAAGCTCAATGTAGCCGGCCATTGTAAGAGACTAAGTGTAAAGAAATGGAAAAGCAAGCTGGCCAAGTTCCCTGGGTGGCAATTCCTCTTTAAAATCACCAAGCCCTTGAAGTCTCCTGTCCCCAAACTGATGCCATCATTATTCCCACAGGAGCGATCAGTGAAACAGACTCCACCTTGTTAAGCAAGCCTTCCTTGCAGCTTGCTATCCTCACGGCAGCAATCCATCCGGGAGAGCTCTGGGGATATTGGAGAGAGCCATGCAGCAGGAAGGAGGCCAGCTTTTGATTAAAAATTCACTTTTCAAGAAGTGACGGTTGAGCATTCAGGCACTTAATGACCCACCTCTTCCAATGGATCAGGGCCGGTGGAGGAAAGAGTGGAGGAGTCAAAGGGATAGGGAGGAGTGCTTTGGAATTCTGTCTTCTAGACACAGCATGGTGCATTCCTGACCTGACTGCATAAGCCTCCCATAATACTGGGCCCACCAGCAGGCTGTTGTGGATGATGGAGGAAAGAAAAAAAAAAGTTACTAATATAGAAGAGGGAATCGTGAGAAAGTAGTGGGAGTTCCATGAAGGAGGGGAAGAGAGGGGAATATGGGAGGGCGATGGGAAAGACATCAGTTTTTTTTAATAGTTTTTTTTTAATTTTTAAAGAAAAAGTTCACTTTTCTTGAAAGGATCACACGTTAGTAAGAGGTTTCCAAAGATCACACCCCACTGTCATTCCACATTTTTTAATGCTCCCTCTAAAAAGGAGTTTGCTTCCTTGCCACCTGTAGCACATTGCCAAGCTGTTTGAATTTCAGAGGAAATATTAATATGGACTAAATTAGCCAATGTAAAATTAAATTATTCCGACAGAACAACAGCAAGTGAATTTTGCCAAAGGAAGCAATAAATTAAGAAACCTTCTTAAAAATGCAATATTCAATTATAACTCAAATAAATCCCTAGGGTATGAACCAAGACAATTGTATTAAAATGTAATATAAATTTCTCAGAGAAAGAATTGCAGTTCAGTGGAATAAAAAAACCCTCTCCAGGAGCCAACTTCATTAGCCAGCAAACATCAAAGACTCCTGGAGGGAAAGGCTAATCTTAAACATCTTTCACAACCAATTTCCATATGGCCAGGCCATTCGCTTTCATGATCTGGGCAGTAGCCCTGAATGGCCAGCCTGGAGGAGGGCCTCAGGATGTCATATTTCCCTCACAAAGATTTTCCTCCTGGAATCATTAATTCTATTCGCTCTCTTTTTTAAAAAAAATTCAATTTCCTTCAAAATTGTATTTCATAGGACATGCTGAATTCTCACAGACATATTTTATCAAATATAGTAATAAAAGGGGTTAGAAAGATGGCTTAGTGGGTGTTTGATGTGCGAGCACGGTGACCTGAGTGAGATCTTCAGTACACAAGTCAAAGCTGGGCATGGCGCACACACCTGGAATCCCAGTGCTGAGGAGGTAGAGACAGAAGGGACCCTGGGGCTCACTGGCCAGCTAGTCTAGCAGAATCAGTGGGCTCCAGGTTCAGTGTGAGACCCTATCTCTAAAAATTAGCTGGAAAGCTGGGCTGTGGAGATGGCTCCACACTTGCTTTGCAAAGTCTGCTGGCCCTGGCTTGATTCCATTCCCCAGCACCCAAGTAAAGCCAGATACACAAAGTGACACATGCATCTGGAGTTCATTTGCAATGGCAGGAGGCCCTGACTTGTTCTCTCTTTCTCTCTCCCTCTCTTCTCTCTCTCTCTCCATACATATACAATATTTTTTAAAAAAGATAAGAGACCTCCACACACACCACATATGCACACATACAGATACAGAAGAAAACGAGCATTGTGAATACTGAAGCACCCAGGGCTATGTGTTCTACATAGTCCATCCACAAAGCACTTTCCCCCAACCTGGGAGCGCCATCCATTGTCTCATCAATGAGGAAATCCACTATGGTCAGCCAGTTGCTTAATACTTGCCTGCCGTACATAGTTCTAAAAAGCACCAAGAAATTGGCCAAATGCCCCAAGCCTTCAGGGAAGAATGGAGAGTCAAGGGCTGTCTTAGAGTAACCACAACCTGCCTGGGATCATCCCAGAGTTCTTCTCTGCCACCCTTGCATTTCTCTTTGATATTCTAATACTGAACTCACAGTCCATCTTCCCCTGCTATTAGAGGCTTATGCTGCAGCATGGGGTACTTCTCTAAGACTAGTAATGATGTGGTTTGCTCTTTACTGATGATGACGGTTCATTATAAAGAACTGTGGTTTGAGCACCAGCAGTTTCCATGGGAATTCAGAAATCAAGTCACAAAATGACTGGGAGTTTGAATTTGTTTCAATTCCTATAAACTCGAGCTGGAAAAAAAAAACAGAAATAAATTTAAACTGACGATATCATGCATACTTTACTACAGCTACACAGGTGTCACAGCTGTGGGCGTAGCAATCATAAGTAGCTCATCAATGGCCATATCTGAAAACACCACCTCTCCTCCCATTCCCTGACTGCGATAGTTCCCTTGGAGCTAATAGGATAAAACACCCAGCCAAAAGCAGCTGATGGGAGGAAAGTTTTGCATTCTGGTTTACAGTCTCATGCAGAAGCTTCAAGAGAAGGTCCAGCCCTAGCAACACACCTCCTCCAGCAGGGCCTCCAGATTGCCCTCAGCTGGGAAGCAAGCATTAAGAACACGTACGTGTGTGGGGACATCTGATTCAAACCACTACACTGAGTTTCTGGTCATCCCTTCACATGTCCTTTCCAGCAGCAGTGGGGATCCCAGGATACTTCCTGGGAGCTCAGCCTTTCCCTTACCTGTGGGCAAACAGCTAGTCACTTCAACACTGTTCTAGACCTTATCTTTTAGGATTGAGAGAACAGTTAAGGAAACATAGGGTTTGAGAGTGAGATGAAATGTAGATGGAAAAGTTCAGATATTTATTATAGATTTATTATAAATATTGTGCAGAATTTCCAAGAATGAGTAAAAACAACAGACTCACTATTTACTTACAGGCAAAAAGTCACCATTTTCCACATACTGTTTCCAAGTAATAGGTTCTCTTGCCAGGAAGATGGTTTCTCAAGACTCATCATGAAAATGTAAGGAAAGAAATTGACTCACACAGATTTTAGAATTGGGAATGAGAAAGAAAGGAGCTTACCATATATTCCCAAGTGACATAAATCCATGCAACAATACCCAAACAAAATTCTCAAAAGTGTTTATAAATGTCACTTTTGGAGGCATCGCTCAACAAGTTGATAATTTATTTTTTTGTTTTGTTTTGTTTTGTTTTGTTTGAGGGGGGTGTCTCCATATGTAGCCTGGACTGTCATAACTGGTTAGGTATCCCAGACTGGACTTGAACTCAAAACCCTCCTGCCTGAGCCGCACAAATGCTAAGACTACAGGCATGTGCTACCACACCTAGTTAGGATTTTATTTCATAAACACAAAATCGCTCTTTGAGTAAGAGCTTAAACTTCTACCAGTTAAGTAACATTCCCAAGTTTTTCCTGGACACTTATTTTTTAAATTTCATTTCCATTTAATTCTAGTACAACCCTAAGTTTGGATGATATGTAAAGTATTGAGCTGTCTTATAGAATCGTAATTACGTATCAAAGTGAAGCCACCAAATCAGCAACATTCAGAGAACTCTTTAAATGGAGGAAAAAAAAATCAAAAGAAAGTGGTCTTTGAAGTCCTAAACATGCATTAAGATAAAAATAATTGATTTATTAAATTCATTACATAGACTGCAGTCCTTAATAGTAGTGAATAAAAAGCTTATGGAAGACAGTTAACAGAATCAATTTCAGGCTCAACTGTCAGGCTGGACAAGATGAAAACAAATATTGGAATATAAGTTCAATCACATAGGCGGTGACTTAGCAAAGTGCTTACTGGTTAACTTTTTCCCAAAAGGTTGCTTTGAAATGTCAATCACAGAAGGCAAATGAAATGTCTTTTCTACTGGCTGAAGGTTCATGTGAAACACACCTTTACTTGAAATACTGTCATTAACCTCATCCTTGGTATTTGTGATGCTTTTAAAGATTAGCTATCACCACACAAAAATTTCATAAACGGAACCAGAAAAAAGAGGTGAGAACAAGCGACTATTTTGTTGGAGACCAACCGGGCAGTTCCAAAGGGTGAATCTTCAAGGAAACTTAGGAAAAGGGCTGTCACTCGGCAAAACAGCCTCAGGGACCTCAGCAGGAAAGTCCATCGATGACATGATGACACGTTCAAGATTGATTTTGAGAAAAAAAGCAGCTTTTAAGAGCTAGCCCTAGCTGATAGAGGTTCAGGCATACGTGGACTAGTCCAGCCTGCATGATTAGGGATGACTAAGAAGTCCCTTGCTTTCAGGCCTTTAACAATCCTCCCCACACTGTCCTCCCTCGTCCCTTTCTGTCCCAATATTCTCTATTCCTGTGACCCTTCTGTCTGACTGTACTATGGCTTTGTCCGTCCCACATGGCACCCTAGAGTAACCCTGTGATGGCAATGAATCATGCCTGGATACCTTGACTCAAGGTTTAGGGACAGGAAGTAAGGAGAGGCAGCTTGTAAGTTTATTATCCTCTTAGCAGGCACCTTGAGAACAATGGACCATCAAAAGGCCGAAATACTCATGAAAACCACTGGATTAACTTGATGTTTCATTGTAGTGTGGGCTTGAATGTCCAGTGGTCTAAGAAATGAGCTATCAGGAGAGTAACCACAAAGGGACTGTCGTAGTTACATTTCTGTAGATCAACTTGATCAAAGAAGAACTCAAGGAAGAGGCTTGTCTGTGAGGGAGTTTCTAGGCAGGATTAACTGAAGTAGGAAGACCTTCCCCTACAGTGGTGGCCTTCCTGTGGTGGACTGTATATGAAGAAGCTCTGAGAGAACACAGGGCCTTCTGCCTGGCTGCAGGTGTTATTCTCTGGTGTGTGATCGGCCTTGCTGCTGCATTCTTCATGGACACTGAACCCCAGCTTCATGAGACTGAAGACCAGCAGCCCTCCAGGAATCCTCCAGGCCTTTGGTGTCAGATCGGGACTGCTGAGGCCCCAGCCTGGCGGATTGAGCAGCTGCCGGGTTCTCTGAGGACTGCCCAGTCCATATCATCTAAGCCACTCTACTAAATCCCCTTTGTAATATATGTTCATCCAATCAGTTCTGTTCCCATAGAGACTCCTCAGACAGGTGGAGAGGAAGGGTTTAGACCCACAGCAGTGGGGAGATCCACAAGCCTCCTCTGTGGCAGCTTCAAGATTCAAGCAGAAGGCAGGCCCACTTGGCAGAAGGAAGGTTCTGCCAATGCAAGTAGAAGAGCCTGTTCTGGAAAGTAACCTCTCCGTTACTACCACTGCATTCAGCATAGCCTCTCAAAAATCAAAGGGGTGAACAGATAACAGAAATGGAAGCCTTTTATCCTGGGTTGAGACTGTAGCTCGCCCAGCTTTACAGGAAGTTCTGGGTTCCATCTCCAGCACCACACAAATAATCATGTGACATTGCACATGATTAATCCCAGCAGCTGGGAGGTGGAAGCAGGAGGAACAGAAGTTCATGGGGGAGGGGAAATCCTTATTCCATTTGACTATTGGAGCTCTATTATCACTAGTATTTATTGGAAAAGATTTCTCACTTGCCAAACTTTAGCCATGTTTCTGAAACTTCTAGGCCTATCTGTGTTCTTTCTTGACGAATCCAGTTTTAGCAAAACAAACAAACCTAAGTAAGTCTATTCAGAATACCATCCTCATGGCCTGAACACCCTCAGTATTCTGTGTATTTCTTCACCCTTGGTCACCCCATCAATCTGGTGTGCCTTCAGTTTGCATCCTGTTAGAAATCCTCCTTTTTCTGTCTTCTTGGTAATTTTTATCCACTAAGCCCCATGCTGCTTCCTGGCTATAACTTCCCACGTGTTCACAGTGTATTAGGAGTTGAGTCTAATTTCTGTCTCCAGTGGCAGGACCCCTATTTCAGTGGTTCTCACATATATCAAAAGAGTCCTGAATAAAGTCTCCCATGTCCTGCATTTACAGGTGCTTTTTACCTACAGGAGGCCATGCATGTAAGTTACAGGTTCCAATTCTTCCATGCTGTTGATTTAGTATGTGACAGCATACGGGGATGTTAAATGGACTGCTTATCCCTCATGCTTCCAATGATCTTCTGGTCCAAGCAGTCAGGAGTCTGCTTGGATCACACACCTTCCTTTAGGGGTGTCTGTAAGATCTCACTAAATCTCCAGTCCTTCTTTGAGGTAACAAAGGATATCATGAAGTCATTTTTGACTGAAGCAGTCAGAATAACTGTATATTCAGAGCCTAAAACATGCTTGCCAATTTTGTTCAATATATTATTTTGTTCAATATATGTTCAAAAATTCTTTCACTTCTGTTCCTTAACCCAGTGTTTTTCCATTGCCACACCTGGCATTAAGGTGGGTAATGAAGATCAAACTCAGGTCCCTAAAGCCCACACAAGTTTTGTATTACAGCTTGGGAAATGCCCGGTGCTAGCAAGAACTCAAGTGCCACCATTGCTCCAGCTGCTGGTTTACACAGCTGGGAAGAGTTGGCTCAGTTTTCATTGTTATCCTCTATAGAGGGTTGAGTCAGTCACAGCAATCTGGACTGCTGCTACTGTACTCCAGGGGAGCCAGCCTGCAGACTTGCAGGGTCCACCCCACCACTAGGATACATGAGCCTCAAACTCTGGCCCAATGCATCAGACAAAGAAGACCTTCATCCCTTTGATCTTGGAACCTGTCCAGAGAAAGGAGGACATGAGGGGCTTCATCTCCTTCAGCACCAGGGTTGGCATATGGGCAAGCTGGTGGGAAGGGAATGAACAGTGTCATAGCCATGTTTACATACATACATACATACATACATACGAATGTGAATTTATTTTCTATGTCTCTGTGTTATGCATACACGTGTAGAAGTAGATGTATGTGCACTTATGTGCATGTGTTTATAAAGGTCTGAGACAAGGTCTGTCACTGGCCTGCAGCTTGCCCATTGGTCTAGGCTGACCAGTGAACACTAGGGATCTTCTTGTCTTGGCCTCCCCAGTTCCAAGTGTTAAAAGCATCTGCTGTCACACCTGGCATTTCTGTGGGTACTGGGGATCAAACTCAGGTCCTCATGCTTGCAAGGCAAGCACGTTGCTGACTGAGCCATCTCTCCAGCACCTAATTTTGTTACTTATCACAGATTAAGAATGGATGTTCTTAAACTTTTTAAATGCATTCTGTTTAAATGCAAAAGACATTGTCATCTGGACATGACAAACCAGATTCTGTAAAACAGGGAAATACTGAGAATAAAAGGACACAGTAGCTGAGATCTTGGATTTATGTGTAGTAATTGTATGGTGGCATCAAGTATTTTTGAATTTTAAGATTAGTTTTTGCTCCTTGTCAAATAAAACAGGGATGAAGTTTAATTTACCCTATGATTTTCCTGTGGTAACAAAAACAGAATTTTACAGTTCAGTAAAAGAAGCATAAAGAAACTAAATGTATATTAGAATTTCTAAAGGATTGCCCAAGGCTAGCTGGTTTCAATTTCTCTCCCAGATCTATAGGCTGGAGTGATATATATCAACAAAATGTTTAAGCTTAAGAGTCCTCAATGGAAAAGGCTGTGTTGACCAGACCCCAGAGAACAAAAGCCCACATTAGTCCAGACCAGTGGTCATAGGACCATTCCATAAGGCCCCCTTCTATGTAAGTATGGGTGTATGTGGTGTGTGTGCATGTTTGAGGGATGTTGGTACATATGTGTGTGCAGGTGCAGGTGCATGTGTGTATAGGTACATGCAGACGTCAACATTGGGTGTCTTCCTCTACTGCTTTCTACCTTATTCTTTGAGATAGGGTCTTTGGCTAAACCCAGAGTTCACAGATTTGCCTAGACTAGCTGGCCAGTGAACTCCAGGAATCCTCTGTCTCCACCTCCCAAGCCCTGGGATGACAGGCATGCACCACCATTCCCAGTGTTTTATGTCTGTATGAGGGATCCAAACTCAGGTCCTCATGCTTACATTGCAAACACCTTGCCAACTGAGCCATCTCCCCAGTCCCCATAAACCCATTTTGATACAAGGATGCTTTCAATTTAAATATGCCAAGATGAGATGAACCTATTTTTCTCAGACACTGGGTATTTTTGCCCAAGTCCACAGTAAAACCTACTCATGCTTAGAGAATTTGGAAAATGAAGGAGACTTTGAAAGGCACTTTTCATTCCACAACAAAGGAAACCATCCCACTAACCATTTGGGTTGCTTCCCTCAGAATCTGCCTACATGTAGATACTATTTTCCTTTTCAACAGTGAGATTAAACTGTAGGTGCTGTTTAGAATTCCACTTTTATCATTGCAGATTTTTTTTATCATTGGAGTATCACCATGGGCATTAAGACTATATTATTTACTGTTTGTGATATGTACTCCTGACCATAAAGATATGACTTAATTATATGTAGTAAGAGATAGTACAATAACATACACATATACAAATCATATATTTTAATATTGTATCATTAAGTCTCCTTAGAGAATACTATTTTTATATTAGATTTTGGATTATAACCTTCAAGTTACTTAAAAGGTGCTATGACATGCCCCCCTTACTCTGCATGGTCAGAGCACCATGAAAAGGTTGACGGGATGTGTGGGCCAGCTGACGTCTTGGTGAGTCATTATATATCAGGACTTTTGGAAGTCAGAGCTTTTTGGATTTCAGTTCCCAGGCTCTACTTTCTGGACTCATTAGGAGATCTCTGCTTGTGGCTGTCAGGCCACACAGGTATCTGTTTCCCCTGCTGGGCCTGAAGCCCAGACTATAAGATGGTATAAGACAGAGGCTGCTTCATCCTCATCTCTACCATTGCCAGTTTAAGAAGAACACTCCCTGAGTGATTAGCATGTCCATGCAGACATCCCATCAGCCTATCAGAAGCCCCTACTGTGATGGTCAGACCTCTCTGCTGAGGCAGCCCCCTCCCCTTGAGTGGGAGGTATCTAGTTAGAGCTACAACCTAGGTGCTAAAACTGATTGGTCAAATATGAACCAATCAGCTGTCTCTCTGACTCACTTGGGGAGAACTTAAATTCACTTCCCTAGAGGAAGTCAGCCTCTTCCCCCACGTGGCAATGGAATAAAAGGGACTGCTTGCTGATCCAGGCCTCAAAAAGATAAGGCCTTCCCCCCCACCCCAGGGCAAGTTCCATACTTTTTCCTTCATGAATTTTTCCTTCTCATGATAAGAGCTCACATATTATCTTTTCTGTTCATGCTTATTTAGCTAAATAATATAAGTTCTGTTAAAGTCTCTGACATGTGTTCTCCCCACACTGGTGGCTGGAGAACTCTGTAACTCCCCATGTTTCCTTAAATAATAAAATTTCCCACTATACCTTACTATCTTGTTATCTATGATTTTAATTCTTTAACTTTATAGACAAGAACTCAGATATTCTTTGAACTTGGGGTGCATTGAGATTTTTTACCTGGGGTTATATTAATTCTAACTCTTCCCCACACCCGGAATCATAATCCGTATCACTACATACATTCCACCTCAATGTGATACTCAATTTGCATCCCCAAGGGTATCAAAGCCCCCATCCAAGGCACTGGGTGGCTATTTGCTCCCCCAGGAGCCCTCCAACTCAGGAGTTCTCACTTTCTTTGCTAATAAAAGCTAGTTTAACAAACCCGTCCACCATGCCCGAACCTGCCAGTGGTCTCTGGCCCCAGGACAATGACAAACTTGAGTGCAATGAACTTGGGGAGTTTCAGTCACTGTTGAGAGTCTGGCACTCTGACCATTCACTCTCAAAACTAGTAACAGTAATTGAAGGTTGATCAGCGCTGTCATTACCCTAAGCTCTCTCCTTTGGTCCAAGACCCCAGTAGTAGCTCCTGTTAGCTCTGATTCTCTACTTCTCCAGTTTTTGGATTGGGGATTTGCTCTGAGACCTTAAATCTCTGGTAGACCTTTACCATTGCTCTTAGTGTTCTCCCCTGGTTTTAAATCACCATCTAGGGATACCCACTTTCAGCCTGAAGAATTTCCCATGCATTTCTTATAAGGACAGTCTACTGCAAACAAATTCTCTCGGGGAGTGCTTATCTGGGCAAGTCTTCATTCTACCTTCACTTCTGAAAGCCAGCTTCACCAGACCTGAGATTTTTGTTCTGTTTCCTCTGAGCAGTCTGAAGCTGCCCTTCCACGCTCTGGTCTCGCTTCTTCCTGCTGAGAGGCCAGCTGTCGCCTCACTGGGGCTCAAGGAAGAAATAAGCCATTTTTGCCTGGAGTTGTGTTTAAGATTTTTTTCCTTATCTGGACCCTCCAGCATTTGACAGTCATTTTTCTGTTTGTGAGTCTTTCACTTATCTTCTGGGAGCTCACTGAGTATCTTGTACAGGAAGGTTACTGCTTTCTGATAAGTCATTCGGAAGGCTTTCAGTCATTATGTCTGGATATTTCTTACTGTCTCTCTCTCTCTCTCTCTTTCTCTCTCTCCATTCTTCCTCCCCTCTACTCACTTCCTCTCCTCTCCTCTCCCATTCCCTCCTCTCACTTGCTCTTCTCCATTCTCCTCTCTCTTCCCCCTCCCCTCCTCTCTTCTCATTGTTTCCTCTCTCTTCCCTTCCATCCCCTCCTTTCCTCTTCCCTCCTCTCTCTCTCTTCCTCCAGATTTCCCAAGGCTCACACTTAATGCTCAGTGTTTTCTGGTGGCCCACCTTCCACTGAGCTTGTCCTTACTCTTTATTTTCTCTCTCTCTGTTCCTCAACTTGCATCATCTCTACCTATAGAATTTTCAGGTTCATTTGTTCTTTCTTCTGCAAATTCAATTCTACTGTCTAGCCCCTGTAAACGAGATCCTTAAAAGTTCTACCTATTGTACTTTTCAACTCTAGTTTCTGTTTGTCATTTTGTCCATTTTCTCTCTTTGTTGAGACTGTTTGGTGGAGCTTGGTTAATCGTAACGGGCCTACTTCTTCAGTCACAGTTTCCATGATTTCTGTGAGCATGCTTCAGTGGCCACTTGGAAGACTTTTCCAGAAGAATCTGACACTCTTTATGCTGAGGAGCACCTTCTCTTGCCCTGCCTGTTTACCAGGTGTGCATGCATCATACTTCCTGCGTCTTCAATTTGCGTCTGCAAGCCTCAATTTTCTTTTGGTAACTTGACATTTCAGAAACTATACTGGAGCAACTCAGGTTTTTGTCTTCCTCCCTCCTGCTGTGGCCTTACTGTTTGCTTGTGTGGTCGTTGAGTATATTAGTGAAACTCCTTTCTCCCCTAGAAGGCTTTTCTTCTGCTGGAGAGAGGCAGCCTTGGACATGGCGCAGGAGGCAAAGCTCTCCTTTCTCTCTCTGACAGTAACCAGCTATCAGACTCCATGAATTGCGTGCTGGTTATACTTTCCAATAAATCCCCAAGGTGTAA
>PVHP010008838.1:17849-44398 GCA_004024765.1 Zapus hudsonius
ACACACACACACACACACACACATGAATGTAACTCTGGGTGGAGGGGCAGGGCAGCAGTACCTCTTGGCATATAGCCCCCCCCCTCAAGAACAACTGGGACCCTGGTATTCTTAGAGTGCCTTCCAGGGCAGGTTTCCAGAGGCTTGGAGGAAAAGATCCAGCCTTCTCCTGAGCAGCAGTTAGCTCCTGGGAGAAAGCCCCCTGCCTGTGGCTGGAGCAGAAGGGGACACTTGGAGATACCATGTCTGTGATGAGATCTCTAGCTAGCTGAGGTGGATCTAGGAGCAGGCAGCAGCCTTGAGTCCAGTGCCATACATTCTCACTTTCTTAATGAATCTATGTGGTTTTTTTTCTAACAGATGTTTATTCTCTATTTCTCCTCAGAAACTTCAAGTAATTTCACTGGGCATCATGGAGCCCCTAATGGCAGCATGCTAGAATCCTATGATTGCTTAATACTGACTGTATTTATTGAATGTGCACTTATGCAAGGCACACATGTGTAGGTGTGTGGAGGAAAGAGGACAGCTGTGGGTGTTGTTCCTCGGGTACTCTGTCTAACTTTGTTGAGTCAGGGCTTCTTATTGGGCTTGGAGCTACTGATAAACTGACCAGCAAGCCCCAGGGATTCTCATGTCTCTACCTCTTCAGTGCTGGGATCCCAGGTATGTTCCATCATGTCTGACATTTTTATATGGGTCCTGGGGCTCACATTCAGGCCCTCATGTTTGTGAGACAAACATTTTACTGACTGAACTATTTCTCCAGACCATATTCTCTGATTTCTTAATGTTGATTTTATCACTCTACTGAGCTTTCCTTATTGAGTAACAACATTAATAAGAGAAAATCATCTACTATACTAAGCTGTAACTATGAAACTATGTCCACTTTCATGTATAAAAATAACTATTATGTATCGGTTTATCCACTGCATACTAGTGGAGTGTGTTATATTCTTGAATCCTCATAACTCAATGAGGGAGCTATGATTATCATTTCTGCTTTACAGGTGAGGCAAACCTTTCCATGGAGGTTAAGCAATTCATTAAGTGACAGACAGTCAGTACACAGTACAGTTGGGATCCAAACCCATACAGCAGACTCCAGAGTTTATGTCTGTAGTTACACAACACAACACATCTCAAATTAATAGGTTATAATACCCAATAATGTTAGACTTTCCTGTAGAGACATATCATTTGCTAACAATCATATGTGTTTTTTATTCTCTTTCCCTTTGCAGAAGGGTGACTGCTATTTATCATGGCTAAATATACTAACTAGAAATCTTAAACACAACGTCAAACCATCGTGGCACTGAAGTTGAAGGTCAACAAGGGATTTAAAGGGGTCACACCGGGCACATCTCTAGGATGATCTTGACAGCAGAGGTGTTACTAAGTCTGTGTGCAAGATCAGGTTGTATAGAACTGTTCTCATGCATCTGCACTCACAAATGAGGGCTTGCAAACGGAGCAGTTTGTCGTCTAGGTAACAGCATTGCGTGAACATCAGCTTCTCCTCCTTGACATTGTAATACAGGTAAACACCATGTTGCCACTGGGAGAAGCTGGATGAGAGTCCCATGGGACTCTGTGTATTATTTTTGCAATGTGAGAGTCTACACTTCAAAATAAATAGCAGTGGCAAAAGTAGGTATCTTCATCCATCTAATTCTGGATATTAACACAAATGCTGTAGGATTTCACATCTAAACATAATGCTTTAAGATGTGCACTGTTTATATATCTAAAGAGGAACACTCCCACAAAACACAGAGAAACTGAGCTGAGAGATGCCAAGATGCCAAAGGATCTACTGAGGTTACTTTGACCTAATTCATTAACCTATGAAAGCGTGTTCCAGAGACCATTCTCAGCTAGGGATGGAACTTAGGTGCAAAAAGTGGGATGGATCAATGATTTGTGACTTTTACCCACTAAAACAATAACAGAAAATACAGCCATCATCACCAGAAAGTTCACTTAATACATTGCACTGCTATTGTTTTTTTTTTCTGGTGGGGGAGGTATTTTTTTAAGGCAGGGTCTTGCCTCTGCCTCCCCAGTACTGTAACTACAGGTTCAGTCTCTGTGGTGGATTGAATGTGAAATGCACCTTCATAGCCTCGAGTATTTGTGATTAAGCCTTGGGCTCAATCACCAGCCTTTGGAGCCTTTGGCAGCTAGACTTGCTGAAGAAGTGTGTCACTGGAGGCGAGTCTTGAGGCTTAATTAGCCTAGCCGACTAGGTGTTAAGAGCTCACTCACTCTTGCTGCTACTTTCCAGCTGATGTGACAAGATGTGACATGCAGCCTCTGCTCTGCCATGATCAAACTTCCTCTTGAGACTGTAAGCCAAAGATAAATCCTTTCCTTCCACATGCTGTTTTGTCCCAACAATGAGAAGGTCACTGCTACAGTCATCAAGCCTGGCTCCTGTCACAGCCTTTCTGAAGGAAAGGTAGCAATAGCCCTGGACAGGACATGGAGCTTTTCTTTCAGATGGCCTATGTCATTCCTGCAAGCAGATCTACTTGGGGTCTAGCATGGCTGATGCAGCCCATGTTCAAAAATGAGACTTACATGGCCATGGGACAGACACCAGAGACAAACAGTCACACTCCAAAAAAGAATTGTTAAGTGATATAAAGAAAATGAATCATACAGAGTGATTTTCTCCTATTTCTTTAGAGGGGGAAGAAGGGACCTTCTGGAAAGAGAAGACAGGTCACAGGAGATCAACTAAATAAAGCCAGGGACCAGGTCTTGGACAACCAGGAACGGCAGATGAACAGTGGGAACAGGAACCTCGAGGCAGGGACAAACTAAAGAGGAACACTCCCACCAAACACAGAGAAACTGAGCTGAAAGATTCCAAGATACCAAAGCATCTACTGAGGTCACTTTGAACTAAGTTATTAACCTATGAATACATGGACAAGCCAGGCATGGTGTTACACACTTGTCATACCAGCACTCAGGAGGCTGAGGCAGTAGGATCTCAAGCGACAGACAGGTCTGGGCTACATAGTGAGATATTATTTTTAAAAAAATAGATAAACAAGGAAGTTAGAAAGGGAGGGATGAAGGGAGGGGAGGAAGCAGGAGGGAGAATAAAAAGGAAGGAATGAAGGAAAGAAAGAGAGGAAGGTAAGAGAGCAAAGGATAGAGGGAAAGATGAATATAGGGAGAGAGGGAAGGAGTGAGGAAGGAAGGAAGGAAGGAAGGAAGGAAGGAAGGAAGGAAAGAAGGGAGGACGAGGCAAAGTAAGGGATGACAGTCATTAGACATGCCCAGTAGGAAAGTTTTAGATACAAGTGATAGATTCAGTAAAGATCTGTAATCAAATATTAAGGAAATGATCCCAAAGCTGGGGTGTGGCCAAACACTGTCAGCACATTGGGATGCATCCATGGTCACAGGCTCAGCTACCTCCTGGCTTCTCTAGTTCTAGGTGCTGCACCCTCTTGCAATGGCATCCAGGCCTGATTTTCCACACCATGCCACCTCTTTACTGCTGTGGCTTCTCATGCTACAATGGTGACATACATGCCCCTCATGACATCTACTTATCAGTCACTAAACCCAGGCCCTGGCACACAGTAACCACACCCTGTGTCAACTGATACAACTGCTGCTGAAGTCATTGTGAGGTATCAAGCCACTTGTGCCTCCTCCATGATCATCCTAGTAACATGATGTGAGACTGGACTGCATCGTCACACTTGAAGAAGCCTCTCTGGGGCTGCTTCTTATCTCTGTGTGATTAAACTCAGGGTCTATTGTGCTTGGAGAGGTCTGGATCTATACACACAAAGGGAACAGGGGACCCTGGCAGGAATAAAGGCTGTGTGCTCAGGGATCTGAGACCAGCGCTTGCCCTGAAAGAAGCAGTCAAAGCTGAGCCTGAGACTTGCCCAAGACCAGAGAATAGCCTCCAACTGCAAACCCATCTGCTGTCCCCTCCAGGCATAAACTGCAGGAAGTTCTTCTAACTTGCTTTAGCTTCTCCCTCCTGCAGGAGGCATCCGAGGCCTCTCACATCCCTGAATTCCTGATACACAATCTACACGTTGGTTATGCCAAGATTAAGCTTAGCTATCAGTGGGAGTCCTGGGACATCAGATCCAGGCTGCATATTGAAGAGGAGCCAGTCTGTACCAAGTCTGTCTCACTCATACCCTTTGTTAGCATGGTTGTTTTCCTTCCTTTGCAACATTTTTTTTCTAGTGTCTTTCACCAGGAATCTCTTTTCCATTATGCAGCCCCTCTGGAGTGTAATTAGAAAGGCTCTGGTCTTGGATGGAGGGAACTGCTTTCATTCAGCCCCTCAGGTTTTCTAGTGTCATTTGGAGAATGAACTGGCAGCAGACAGATTGGAGAGAGAACTACAAACAACTACCTTGGATGTTAAAAGTTTTGCATTGCAATGGCTGGGAAGATGGCTCCGTGGATAAGATGTTTTGCCTTGTAAGCATAAGGACCCGAGTTTGGATCCCCAGAACTCATGTAAAAAGTCAGACATGCTGGCACATGTCTGTGATCCAAGCACTGGAAAGGTAGAGACAGGGAATCCTTGGGGCTTGCTGGGTAGTTATTTTAGCTAAATTGGTGTGCTCCAGGTTGACGGAGTGAGTCCACCTCAAATAAGGTAGAGAGCAGCTGAGGAAGACTTCCCAATGTCTAGCTTTCACACAGGCACCCCTCCACACCCATGTACACCGCCTCCACACTCACACACATATATACAAAAGACACTCGAAATTTTTCTGATATTAAAACATTTTGGATTTTAGATTTCTCTATAAAGGAGTGTGGTAGTTTGAATGTAAAGTATCCCCATAGCCTCATGTGTTTGTGATTAAGCCTCATACTCAATCCCCAGCTGGTGGCAATTTGGAAGGCAAAGCCCTGCTGGAGGAGGTGTGTTGCTGGGGACAGGCTTTTAGGGTGTTTGTTATAAGTCCAGCTCCTCCTTGCCGGAGACAGCTCCCTCTTGCTGCTTTCTGCCAGCTGCTATGGCAAGATGTGATGCCCAGCCACTGCTCTGCTGTGTCATGATGAAACTTCCCCTCAAGACTGTAAGCCAAAATAAAACTTTTCTTCCATATGCTGCTTTTGGTGGGGTGTTGTGTCCCAGGAACAAGAAGATGACTAACTACAAGAGGATGATCAACCCACAGAGTCTATGTCTTCTGAATCCAGAAAACTCAAGTCTTCAATGCTTCTGGCCCTGGGCACATCAGATGAGGGACCTGCCACCTGTGGTAAAATCAGTCACCAAGCCTGCCCCTGGCAGTTAGTCCTCCTGGGCTGCAGCAGTGTGGTATGCAGACATGGGAAAATGCAACTGCAAATGGAAATGCCAAGCTTCTAGCTTGAAAGCTTTATATAATTTACATAAATCTGCATGTTGCCTTCAAAAAGCATAAATCTGTAATATTAAAGTTAATTAGGGCAAACTTATTTAATACAAATCCAATATTCAAGAATAACACAGATAAAATACAGAGCAGTTTAAATAAACCAATTGTTTTAATCATTTCCTGATTGAGATCGCTAAAATAAGCTTCGCATACATATGGCACTACCAGCAGGGTGTCAGCTCCCTCCAAACAGCTGACACTGTGCCTGGGGATCCCGGCTCTGCACTCCAGAACTGGCTGTACTGAAGGCCCAGGCTGAGGGACTCAAGTCATTCTAGCTGCTCCACGGTTGGTGGGAGAACAGTTCCAGACAGGTCGTAACTTCTTTCTGGACACCCCGGAGGGGACACAGACATGCCATGATGGAGTTTGAGAGGGAATGTGGCTGTGGAAGCAGAATTTTACGTGACCCTTCTCTCCTCAGGCTCCAGAGGGAGGCACAGGCATGCAGACCACAAGGAAGGTTCTGGAGCACCTCCTATATAATGGAACCACAATGGACTGCAAGGCCAAAGTCCCCTGAGAGGAGAAGGAGCTGATTGATATGCTGATGCCCTGACTCACACCTTGGCACACAAGACCTGGGACTTACTGGTCAACTCATTTAAAGAGACTTGTCTAGTCATTATGAGGAAATTAAATTAAGGATCAGGGACTTCAGAGGCTAAGGGAATGCACAATATACATTTTAATCATTTTGTCCAGGAAATGACTCAGCAAACAGAAGCAACACAAAAGCTAAAGGTTCAGTAGAGTAGGAAACCTGACATCCAAAGTTGTCATATTGCATTACTGAATGTCCAGTTTTTAAAAATATTTTATTTATTTATTTATGAGAAAAAGGCAGAGAGAGAGAGAAAGAGAGAGAGAGAGAGAGAGAGAGAGAGAGAGAGAGAGAGAGAGAGAGAGAATGGGTGTGCCAAAGCCTCCAGGCACTGCAAATGTGCCAGCTTGGGCATCTGGTTTTACATGGGTACTGGGGAATTGAACAGACATGCTGCCAAGCATGGCTTTTACACAGGTGGTGAGGATCTGAACTCAATTCCAAATGCTTGCATGGCAAGTGCTTTACCCACTGAGCCATCACCTCAGACCTAACTTGAAATCAGCTATCAACTAACTCAACAATGACTTAGTGGATGAACACTTGTTGTACAAGTGTGAGAACCTGAGTTTGGATTCCCAGAGCCCCTGTATAAAAGCTGGATGCTGTAGTGTGAGCATCTGTAATCTTAGCGTGCCTATGGTGTGAAGGGAGACCAAGATAGGAGACTCTTCTGGAAGCTCACAAGCCCGCTAGCCTGGCAAACCCAGCTGTGAACAACAGTGAGAAGACCCTGCCTCAAACAAGGTGGAAGGTGAGGACTGACACCATAGTTGTACTCTGACCTTCACACATGCACCATGGCACACGCATACCCACACTCACGTGAAGACACACAAAAACAATTTCTAAATACTTAGAGGGAAGCAAGAGAACCATGCCTCATTGGAGAATACCAATTAAAAGTAAAACAAGACAGAAGAAGCTGTCAGCACTCATGGGCTGGAGATAGACCCACACATGACTCAAAGTGAGGGGTCCCCCAAGAGCACCCCACAGTTGTTGACCGCTGAGCCTACTGTCACTAGAGCAGAGAGCTTAGGAGAGAAGACTAGTTGATTCTGCTTATTGAAACTGAACAAGTTTATTATTTGTACATTCTACAAATCAATCATGCAAAATAACTTGTTTAGGTAGTCTCTGCTGAATGAAATACAGCCTTCAAAGCCACTGAACATACCCAGGAGACTTCCCAACATGGTAACTGTTTTCAATGTCATCCAGTGAAAGATTCTCACAGCAACGTGTCTGATCCTGTGTTAGGTCCACATGACCTACACAAGGTCCATGGTGATAGACTAAATGATACTTTTTTCATTAAATGCACTTGGGGGGGCATTGCATAAGCCAAAGGACAACCTCAGGTGACATCCTCCAGAACACTGTCGACCTCCTTTGAGTCAGGATCTCTCATTGGCCTCAAGCTCACCAACTATGCTAGACTTATTAGCCAGTGAGCCCCAAGAATCCTCCTGTCTCCCTCGACCTTCCCAGTTGCTGGGATTACAAGTGTGTACCACTATGCACAGTATTTTCACATGGGCACTGGGGATCAAAGTCAGGTTGTGAGATAAGCACTTCACTGACTGGTCAGAACATGCATTAAAGACTTCACACAGCACAGAAGGAGTCATTCAACTACCTAACACTTCAAGGACCTTACCCAATACTTCTGTGTTGGTCACTGAATTGCCGAATCTCTATTTTATCTAATTGGAAAAAAAAAAAAAAAAAAAACCCTTACAGATCCTCGGGGGATGAAGCCATGTGCTTCTAAGCCTGTGACTCCTAGGGTTTCCCTAGGCTCCAAGGTAACTAACTTCACATCAAGATACACCTGCTTCCAGATGACCCATGGAAGAGGTTATCCAGCGGATTGGGGAGGGGGAAGCAGTGGGGAATTGGGGATAACAACTCATTGTTTGCCCACTAAATATTGTAACTCATTATGGACAATAAAAAAAAGATACACCTGCTTCCCCCCCCCCCCGCAAGTAAGGAAGACCACTGGTTGGAAGAATGGAGCAGCACACAGAAGGCACAGCATAGAAGCCAGGAGGTGTGAAAGCCTTGGGCTACCTCACCTCTCCTGTACCGCTCAGGGCCTCTGAGGTTGCAGCAGAGTCCTGAGCAGGAGGCTCACCTCCGCTCTATCATCAACTTCAATTTCATTGAGTAAGTTCCTAGATGTTTCAGGGCCTCAATTAAACAGATGAGGAGACACATTGCAAGAATTAATTAGTGTTTGCCTCCTGGGCGCTTTGAATACCTCCCAAGGAAAAAGTAGAGAAATGTGTTGCCAATAAGGAAACAAAAGAATAATTATTAGCACGGAACAAAAAGGGGCTATGTGAGAACAAAGAAGTAGCTAAGACTGGAAGTGATGAGTATTGATGGAGACATTATAAATATGAATTGTAGAAAGCTGAAACATATGAAGTCTTACAAAAATCTCCCTGTATCTTTCGTTGGAGCTCCAGAATATTCCTACTTATTCTATTTAAATAAGTTCCAAATAACCTGATAGCTGTTCTGTACAGGGTGTTGAACATGTCCTTGGTATTTACATATGTCTTAAATACCTTTGCATGTATGTGTTCACAGTGGGTTGAAAGCCAGCAGGCTTTCCACTCCCTGCTGAAAAACTCATTGCCACGATTTCTGAAAACCCATAAAGCCAGCTGGAGATCTATGGAGTCACTGGGAACAAATATTCCTTCCTTCACCATCCCATCCTAAACATCAAGCTCCCTGGAGCTCTTGCTCCACGGGGATTTCATTCTGTTCCTGTTAGGATCTGTGTTCCATCTCTCGTGTGAACATGCTTGTGTCCCTGGGGTTCATCATCGTCACACAGGTGCAGTGGCAGTATGACTGTAGGGAAATTATCTACTTAAGACACCTCATCAGCATGCCTGCTGTGGTGTCCTTCTACCACAGGAATATTAAAACATTCTATGTACTTGGCTCCCAGGCAACACTACTAACAAACAGATTAAAAAAAAAAAGGGGTAAGGGACATCTTTCTGACAGTCAGAAGTTGACAACCAGCTATGAATCTCAGCAGCAGTGGCACAGCAATGGCATCGGTGACCCTCGTGTGTTTCTAGGTGGCCACATCTTTCATCATAACCTCCTGTATGGGCTACAGGCCTGGCCACATAAATTGGGTTAGTAGAAAACTTGATACAACCCAAATTGGAAAAAGCACTTGTACATGTTTGCTGTCTCTCCTGGATGCACTGTCAGGAGAGCAGTGGGGGGGGGTGCTTATAAAGGATGGGGGAGACAGGTAGAAGAGAAACAAGTGTCTCATGTGAGCCATCTCTGAGCAGATAGCTCAGGCCACCCTGCCACCTATGGCCATGGACTTCTGATCAGTAGAATCCCCAGCCAACCCACATGCTTGTGACAAGCTAAGTAAAGCTAGTCTTTGAGGTCACTCCACTTGGAATGATTATGGAGTTAACGATACAACACTTAACTCAAAAGCAAAGCACGTGGATTGAGAAACAAAAACATTAAAAAAAAGATTCTGAGGTTGATCTGGGATCTGGAGCCAGATGCGGGATTTCAAAAAGATAGGTGGCAAAGCCAGGGGAAAGCCTAGCCTGGGAGCCATGAGAAGAATCTTCAAGGCCAAAGTCTGAAGGTATGGCCGCCAGAAGGCCCTGGCACACTGCCTCTCCCTCCCCTTTGCCCTTCACTCCATCAGAGGCTCTGCCAGTTGGCCGCCTCTTAGTCTATTTTCTCAAGGGAGTTTCTTGGAAGGAATGTGACCCTCATTCTGTGTTTAAGGAGAATGGAGCTGAGACCTGGACACCGAGCCACCCCTGGCTCCTTTCCCAGAGAAAAGGGCCCTTTGTCACCTCTCCCTCCCAGCGCCATTGCCAGGACATTTAATCTTCCACTGGATTCTTCCCACTGGCTGGTCCTCCCTTTCTTCCTGGGATCTCCACCTGCACTTCTCTATTACCCTCCACATCCTCCCTTCCTGTCATCCCACATTCAGTCCTCACAGATGACTCCTTAAGATTCAGAGGCTTGGAAAGGTCCATTCTGTTTGCTGGCCTCATGCCATGGCTCCCACAGCCCTTGCCTCAGCGTTCACTCCTGCCACAGGTGAGGGAGCAGGCAGGCTGTGGCAGAACCCTCCCAGAGTGGCAGTCCCAAGAGGTGGGTTCAGGTATCCTTGTCCCCTAAACCAAGACAGCATTTCTCTAGATCCACATGTGGGTTGTATTCTAGGGTGCCTGGTCCTGTTAACCACAGCTCCTCAGCTGCAACATTATCCCTCTAAAAGGACAGAGATTTTCTTTTAGAGATCACCACACCTGTACGTGCTTAACTCTGTCTTTAGACTTAATAAATAATAATGGGGAGGCGGGGGATTTGGTTCAGTGGGTAAAGTGCTTATGCAAGCAAGAGGATCCAAGTTCAGATCCCCAGTATCCACATAAAACACTGGGCAAGATGGTATGCACCTGTAATTCCAGAGCTGGGACAAGCAGAGACGGAATCCCTGGGACTCACTGGTTAGCTATTCTACCCAAATCAGTGAGCTCTTGGCTCAGTGAAGGATCTTGTCTCAAAGGGATGGTCTACTGTGATCTCTCAACTCCAGCACGCCTATCTCAGCCTATCCCAGCCAAGCATGTGGGCGGGTTTCTCCCCTTCTGAACCCAGGCTCATTGGCTGGGACCTTGGGCACAGGTGCGTTTCCATCCCCCCGAGCTGACTCCACAAAAACCCTGGGGTCCCTTTTCAGTCCTGACTTCTTGGGCTCCACATACCCACTTGTGTCCCCCCTTCCCCCCTCACCCACAGCTTTTGACGGAAGGAGGAGAGGGGAAGAGGACATTTATTTTTATCACATGTTTTACTCTCTAATCTCTCTTTGAAAGCACAGGCCTTTTATATTTTTTGTGATGATTGTTACACAGGAGCCCATCAGGCCACGTGGTGTCTGGTGACATCTTTCTTTTCTCTTGCCCATTACCTTTCCCTCTGTCTCATATCCTTGTAATGTTTGAATAAAGTGTGGTGTTTGAAAAAACTCATTCTCAGTCTGAGTTGCCAATTCTTTGGTTTACTGAAAGAAAATTCAGGGTTCGAGGTTTGAGAACTCTTTCCTCAACCCCTCCACCCCATTTCACTACCTTGAAAAAAGAAAGTATGACTAGATCGCTAAGTGACTGCTGCAGGTTAGCACCATGCACCATTACAAATTTTCTCAGTTACTGAATAATAAGCTCAACAACAGCGGCTCCCCGAACATTCTGGACCTCACATTCAAGAAGTCTGAGTGGAAGCCACTGTTCCAAAAATAAGACTGTTTTTTTTTTTGTCTGCCTGGGGCCACAGCCACCCCTGGGGCCATCTAAATGAGTATGTAGCATGTGGCACAATCTAGGGGAAGGTTCCCAGACAAACACTGGAGACAATATGACCACCTAAATGTCTCCACTGAGCACTGTTGGCACCGTGCCCACATCACCATTTGCTGCAGGGATTGTGTAGCATGAGGTGTTTTGTAGCATCCCTAGTCTTGATTCATAACAACACAACAGTAGCAGCTCTCCACTCAGCTAAGACAACCAAAATGTCTCCAGCCATTGCCAAGTGTTCCTTTGTTAGGCACATAGTTAACTTAGCTTGACAACAGCCACGATAGCCTAGGAGGCCTGGGCCGAAAACTTACTAGAATGAGGCTAATCTTATCCAACAAGATGAGGGAGATTGCGGGTGGTTGCGTCAAGAGACCAAATGTTTATCTTGAGGGGTAGGTCCTGGAATTTATCTCACCCCACCACCACCAGGATATGGGCCAGAATATGTGACTTCAAAGAATATGGAAAATTACTGCATGACTTGTGCCTGCTTAAGATAAACTATAAAAACTGCCTGAATATTGGGCTCAGGGTCCTTGTAACCTGCTGCGTTGGGCTGACCCTTGGACCCCAGCTAGCTAGAAATAAACCTCACTGTGTGACTTGCAATATCGTGGGTATCCTTTGTCCCTTTGAGGGGTGGTTGACTGAGGACCCTAATAACTGAAGAGGTAGATCCCCCCAAATCTGAAAACATTACGAGAATGTGCCCGCCCAACCACACAGCCTTGACACCTATGGTCCTTTCTGAAGGTCTGTCTTGGAGAGGGCTCACTGACGATTCCACACTTGCACAGAAATGTTAACTCTACTTCTAGGTGTGAAACAAACAAACAACAAGTGCTTTTCTGAGACAAAAAAAGACATTTGGGGCTGGAGAGATGGGTGAAATGCTTGCTGTGTAAGAATGAGGACCTAAGTTCAGACCCACAGCACCCATATAAAAGTCGGGCATGGTGGGGTATGACTATAACCCCAGTACTGGGAAGAGGACATGGGAGGAATGTTTGGGCTTCTTGGCTAGCCTGTCTAACCCAATCAGTGAGCTCTGGGTTCAGTGAGAGTGTCTGTCTCAAAAAGCAATTGAGGAAGACATTTGAGGTTGACCTCTGGCCTCCACATGTACATACAATACATGCACACGCCTCCATACATGCACCCACACATACGCGTGCATACACACATATATACACACAAAAATACAATTTAATTGGACCTTACATGTAAAATTTTATTAGCACCCCAAAGTTCTAATAGCCATATAAAGCAGGATAAATGCCATCTGTAAGGACAGAGCTGTCTTCCAAAGATCCCATGTTCCCACACTTCGTGTCAAAGGTGAGAGTCTGTCATGAAACACTACTAGCCTACTACATACTTCCTAACTTGCCTTCCTAACATTTAAAAAACAAGTTTTTCTGTCGACTATTTTCTGTTGTAGTTATCTTCTTGTTGCTGGGATAAAACACTGGACCAAGATCAACATATGGAAGGCAAGGGTTTATTTCAGGGTAGAGTCTCAAGGGAAAGTTTCATCATGGCAGGGACAAGATAGCACAGCAAAGTCTGGGTACCACTTCTTGTGACATCATTTGGGATGTAGCAGGAAGAATGAACTAGTACAGGGAAGGGGAAGCTGGCTACAACACCCCAAAGCCCACCCCCAGCAACACATCTCCACCAGCAAGGCACCTTAACTTTCCCAAATTGCCACCAGCTGGGGACCAAGTATTCAAAATACATGAGGCTCTGGGGGACATCATTTAAACCTCCACAGTTTTGACACAACACATTCATTCATACACATACATAGTCATTCCACTGAGAAGTTGTGGTTCCTTCAATTTATACTACATTTGCTCTATAAGCCTGTTACTTCTGTTTAGAATGCCAGCTTTGTGCTTCTTCTTGGCAATGCTAAGGATAAAGAAAGAATCCCCAGTCCTTTGTGTCACAGGCAAATTCATATGCATGTACAACTAATGATAACGCGATGTGACAGGGCATAGGAGGGAAAACATGGGAGCTCGGCTCTCTGCTGAGGCTTGGAGGTTACAGAAAACAGAGAAGACATGTGCTCCCATTTAAAGTTAATTGAGGGGAAAATTTTTCCAGATACAACAGAAGTAAACATCACAGGTCAAGAATAATTAAAATCTCAGGGTTCTGGGAGAGGGATTCCAGGGACAGCAACCTTTATGACAAACCGAACCATATGCCATATGTCCTGCAGGTTAGCAAGGTAGGCACAGCAATGTAACAGGGCTTGAAGTTTGCCATAAATACTAACTCCTTCTCAAACATGTATCTGTATTCTCTGAAACAGACAGAGTTTCCTAGCTCACCCTGCCCAGTGCCTCCTCCATGCAGGGTTATAACGTCATCCTTAGAGGAGTTCTGAGGTTTCTTCTCCTGGCTTAAAAGACAGACTGCAGTTGTGGTGGGTGGAGTCCTACTTGGAGTCACTCAGCTAACAGCTTCCTGATGCAGGTCTCAGTCAAGAGCCTGTTTGAAATTCCACATTTGTGGTCTAACACTTCCCCAAAGTGAAGTGAGCCCTGAGCTAGCCCTTGCATGGTAGCATTAGGTAAAAATGGGCTTGGAGGACATCTCAGTAGGTATGTACAGTGCTCATCTTGCAAGAATAAGGAGTTGGATCCCCGGAACCTAAGTATTTATAATCTCAGCAATGGAGAGGCAGAGAAAGGAGAATCCTTGAGCCTCACTGGCCAGCCAGCTTAGCCAAATTATTGAGTCCCACAACCAGTGACAAACCCTATGTCAAAAAGAGAAAGGTGAACTGAACTGGAGAGATTGCTCAATGGTTAAAGATGCTTGCTTGCAAACTCTGAAGGCCCGAGTTCAATTCCCCAATACCCATGTAAAGCTAGATGCACAAAGGTGGCACATGCATCTGGACTTTGCAGGGTCAGGGGACCTAGCATGCCCATAGTCTCTGTCTCTGTCTCTCTCTCTCTCTCGTCTCTCTATCTCTCTCTGTCAAACAAATAAATGAATTTTTTTAAGAAATAAAAAGGTAGACCACATTCTTGAGTATTGACACTGGAGATTGTACTCTGGTCTCCACACACACAAACACCACATAGGAATGAATATATATATATATATATATATATATATATATATATATATATATATGCAAAATAAAAAGAAACATGGGAAAGGGAGGAGAGAGGAAGTTTGCAGTAGAGATACCTGTTGGCCACCACCCCAGCCAGGGACTGAGGTCATCACCCATGAAATACCATGCTGATGGAATATGTCCTTTGTATAGTATCTCTATGGTCTTTCTCCCCCAAATCCATAACTGGTCTAAGCAAGGGAAAAACATCAAGAGAGTCTACAAAATATCTGGGCAGCACTTCTCATACTTGTCAGATTTATCAAAACCTAGAGAAATCAGAGAAACTGTCACAGAGTCTAAGGAGACATGGTGATGAGATATGATACCCAGTGGGACCCTGGTGCAGGGAAGGGACTGAAGTCAGAGCTTTAGTCAGTATGTTCATTCTTAATGACTCACTCTGAATTGCCAAGAGAGGGATGGTAGGGCAGAGCCAGCCTCACCAGGAACACAGAAAACAATGCCTAGTGTGCTATGGGTGACGAGCTAATGGGGAATGTGGATGATAAACCCAGTGGCATACCTTATTTCCTGAGTACAGAGCAGTGAGGTGAAACTATTTCCTAGTTAGAGATTTGGAATGCATATTAGATGAGCAGTTGTGAACAGGTCTCTAATGCAATCAATATGGCAGGATTCAAAGAAACTTGCTTTTCTATCCACTACATGAACAAGGAGCAGTACTGATCCCAACACCTAGATATGATGGAGTAAATATTGTAAAACTCAACCCCTTGGGTGGCCTGAAACACCTTTGTCTCCGTAACAGCAGGCTGCTTTCTTACATCACAGAATATGACACATCTTTAAAGACTGAAACACTTGAGAGTGTGTCAGTCAAACAAACCTACCTAATTCATGGTCAATTTATCAGGGAGACAGGCAATTATGGTTTGATTAGCATATAATAAGTGGTGTTTCTTTCCAATACATCTAGCAAAGTGGTTGAGCAAAAACTGTTTGGTGAGATTTGCACTTCTCTGGACTACAAATGAAGAGATGATGTGGATCTGGAGGCTGAGTAAAGGAAGAGTTGCACAACATTGGGTAGAATGGAGCCCAGGAGGCTTTAATGCTGTCATGGTTTGATCCAGGTGTCCCCACAAACAAATGAATGTGTTCTGATTGATTGATCCTCAGCTGATGGCAGTTTGGGTTTTACAACCTTGTTGGAGCTGTGTTGTTGGGGGTGGGATTATGGGGGTTATAAGCCAGCTTCCCCTTGCCAGTGTTTGGCACACCTTCCTGCCACTCTTTGCAGTACTGTGGCAGAGGTGATGTCCATCCCTCTGCTCATACCATCGTTTTCCCTGCTAGGATGGAGTCTCCCCTGGAGTCCATAAGCCTAATAAACCCATTCCTCCACAAGCCACTTTTGTTTGGGTTCTTTCTGCGCAGCAACAGAGAAAGCTGACTGCATCAGACACCAAGTCTGGAGGAAGGCCTGTGGGCACTGCTGAAGTTGGTCATGAGCTCCTGAGAGAAATCAGTGTTTGATGCTGTCTAAAATCCCTATTTTAAAGTTGTTGAGGCATTAAAGGCTAAGTTTCCTTTTAATTTTGATTCCTACACTTGGAATTGACTCAACAACAAAGAATCAAATCAGAAGCAATTGCCTTATAATGGATTAAACCAAACAAAAACAATTATTTCAGAAAGATGTAACAAGATACAAATAAAAGAATTTCTTTCTTTAAAGGAAAATGGCCATAAGGCTATCCAAAAAATTTTGTGTGTATGTGCATGTGCATGTTCATGTGTGTGAGTGCAGGCACACATGCACTTTAGCAGGTATGTGGAAATCAGAGGACAATTTGGGGATGCCCACCTTGTTGAGGAAGGGTCTCTGTTGTTCACCATGCCATTTTCCAGGACCTGGCCTGCTAGCTTGCTATAGATTGTCCTGTCTCTGCCTCCCTTACTGACTTAAGTGAGCTAGAATTACAGGCGTCCACTAAGATGTCCAGCTTTACATAAGTGACAAGGATCCCAACTCAAGTACTCACACACCTAACCCTAACTTCTTACCAGGAAAATAGGTTTTTCTTATCATGAAAACAGGTTCATGGGAAGTGTTGTATCCATTGTGCCATCTCCCCAGCTTCACAAAAATGTTCTTTATAAGAACCATTTGGAGTTGAGTTACTTGGTACAATTCCATTGGTTGCATATTCCTTTGAAAAAGTGTCAACTTTGTTTTCTGGACTGATCTGCTAATGGATCTTAGTGAGCATACTTCCAAATCTCATCTTTTAAGACTAAGAGCAATGGCTGTCAGTCCAGTGGCCAGTACATGTCAGTTGGAGTAGGGCAGTAAGTCTTAGGACCTGCGTTCTGGGACTAGTCAAAAGTGTTCCTATATGATGGCTTCTAACATCTCTAGATTATTTCTCTTTAAAGTGAGGATACAAGGTTTGCCTTTTGCCCTGGGTTGTGGGGATGCAGTGTTAGGCAAGTGTAAGGTGATATTACTTCAAGCCTACTTAGTAAAGCTGAAAATTTATTTTCCCCTAAAGAATGTTCTCTGGAACTAAGATATTGGCTCCTGAACACAGCCTTATTTTTCTCAAACCAGTCATTATTTTGTGATGTAAGCATGTTTTAGCCCAGAATCAATTGACTGCTCAATACAATTGGATTCTGACTGCAGTAATTTTAGAAACTTTATTATTACAGTAGTAAATAGTGGTTTCAAATGAGATGTCACTTGTGACTGTGCTTGTAAAAAAGCAGACGACTGAGGATAGTACAACTCTCCCATTGATGTGAACTTGGGATGGTGCTTATGCCTTTTGCAGGCAGGTGTAGACACAGGACAAGTTCTCTTCCTTCCTTGAGTGCTGAGGGCAGCATGGGACATTACCATTGGATTTTGGCTAGATGCAAGCAGCTAGGGAATGAAGCAGGCCAGGGAGAAAGGCACCTGTGTCTACACCACCTCACAGAAGGCAGTGATCCAAGAACCAGGAGCTAACTGTCCTGGGATTTCCTAGGATGGGAAACCACTTCTGCCTGCTGTGCGCTTTTATCCAGGCCTGAGTCTGTTAGAGTCTGGTGTGACAACATTCCATGTTAGGCCCCTCTAAAGGCATAATCACCACCCCAAGTTCCCATCACCTCTTCATGCACAGGGAATAAATACTGTTCAGGTAGAATATGCTGACGGTGGCAAAGCTAACTACTTAACATGCCATTTTTTTACTTTCCAGTGGCATGAATTATCTCCCTAGCATTCTTTAAATTCACCAAAGGGTGGAAAACATACATGTGAAATACCAGATTTACAATGAGAAGTTCACAATATGGCCATTAGGTCAACAGATACAATTTTCTCAATGATTTTTGTAATTTTGCTACTAATGGGTGAATAAAGCAAGCTAAAGAAACAACCCCTTTTCAACTTCCCTGTTTGTTAAGTCATCAAGATATCAGAGCAGCCCTTAGAGGTTCTTTTTTCTCAACAAATCCTTTATGTTCAAAGGCTTATATTTAAGATATAAAAATTGTTATCCCATTATTTCAGGAAGGAGCTCCCTGATTGCCATGGTAATAATATGAATTTATGTCTACACCTTGGTACATAAAGGTAACTTGCTTATCTGGTCTAACTTATTTACTGTCTCATTTTGAACTCCTGATTTATGATCCAGTGGGGACAAAGTTATATTTTGAGTACAGCCGCTTTTTATTTTAGAACACACTTGAGAATGGTCTGAGAATAGAATTACGAAGTCACAAATTCCTTCCTAACACAGATATGCTATCTGGCATTGTGAAAGTTACTTAACTTTATTGTTTCTGTTTCCCAAGTGTGAAATTGAATATTGCATGTGACTTGATTTCTTCTTCTGAAGAGTAACAGGAAGTTTCAAATCTGTGGAGCAATTTCAAGGTGAAAACAGTTTACAAATACTAAATACTGAATCTGTTCTCCTCTCCACCTGGGAAAAGCATACTTCCTGAGGGAGGAATGAGAAGGGCCAGCGGGGAGGGAAGCATGGAGACATATTAGCCAGAAATCCACTCTGCTTAAGCCTGAGGACAGGGCCATAAAGAAAGAAAACTGGGCTACGGAGTGGCCAGCCTGAGCAAATGAATAAAACTTGAAAATAAAAATCAAACCAAAAAAAAGTCAGGGGAAGAAGGCTCTGGAAGGGGCTTAGAGCACCTGCCTAGAATCTCTCACTGAGAGGCTGGAGGGGTGGCTCAGTGGTAGAGCTCCTGCCTAGAATCCCCCAGTGAGGGGCTGGGGTGTTGCTTAGTGGCAGAGCTCCTGCCTAAAATCCCCAGTGTGAGGCTGGGGTGTGGCTCAGTGGTAGAGTTCCTGCCTAGAATCCCCAGTAAGGGTCTGGGGTGTGGTTCAGTGGTAGAGCTCCTGCCTAGAATCCCCAGTGAGGGGCTGTGGCTCAGTTGTGGAGCTCCTGCCTAGCACCTGGAGGCCATGAGTTCCATTATTAGTTCAGCAAAAACTAAAATGGGGAGGGGCTGTGTTGTTCTATTACAGCCCAGCCTTATTTCCACAGAACCTGAAATGGTGTGGAGACTAGAGTTCATCCTGCATGTGTGTGGGGACCTGAGGACAAGGAGTGCTGTTAGACAAAGGAAAGCACCTCATGACCACACCCTGTCATATGTACCCTGAGGTGCTCATGTTCTGAAGTACTCAGACACAGATCAGGAAAGACTGATGGGATGCGTGGTTTATACTGGTGGTCAATTTGACAGGACCAAGAATCACCTGTGAGGGATTATGTAGATTAGGTGAGCCTCTGTGTATGCCTGTGCCAATCACCTTGATTAGGCTGCGGTGGGAAGACCCACCTTGACCACCATGCCATGAGCTGGAGTGTAGAAAAAGGAGCTGGTTGAACAGCAGCATCCATCACTCCCTGCTTCCTCGTTATCATCTGAATGTGACCAGCTGCCTCCAGCTCTACCTTCTCATTGCTGAGACAAAACATCCCAGCAAAAGCAGCTGATGGGAGGAAAGGGTTTACAGTCTCCAGGGGAAGTTTCTTCATGGTGGGGAGAACAGAAGCTGGGATCACATAGCAGCAACTGTGAACTAGCTGTCTAGCACTGGCCAGCTGGGCCACTGGACCTCAAGACCCACTCCATGTCACACTTCCTCCAGCAAGCCTCAACCTCTCAAACTGCCACCAGCTGGGGATTGAGTATGCAGCTTAATCACAAACACGGGAGGTGATGGGGGACATTTCCTATTCAAACTACCACACCTGTCATAATGGATTGTAACTTGAACTATAAACTGGAATAAACCTTTCTTCCCTTAAACTGGTTTTTGTTAGGCATTTTGTCCTAGCAAAGAGAAGTTGACCAACACAAATGTGCAGGCATGGGCTCTTAGGGACTCTTCCTGGCATTGTCCGCTGCAGTGATTAAAAGTCCTGTGTGGGTGCTAGAGAGATGGCTAAGTGGTTAAAGTTGCTTGCTTGCAAAGCCTGATGGCCCAGGTCCAATTCTCTAGTATCCATGTAAAGCCAGACGCACAAAGTGGTGCATGCATCTGGAGTTCATTTGCAGTGGCTAGAGGCCCTAGTGTGCCCATCTTCCCTCTCCCTCCTCCTTATCTTCCCTCCCCCTCTCCTTGCAAATTTAAAATAATAATGAAAGTCCTGGGTGGACCTCCCAATCCTTGACAGCTCCCCTGGGATACCTTTTTGTTTTGAGGGGTTTATTTTGGCTGAAGGAGGAGAAAGCCTACTTTGATGGCTTCTCAGGTAGTTCCTTTCTGGCTGCACACAGGCTTCAGTACCCCAGCCTCCCATTCACCCACAGAAAGAGAGTCAACAGTGTGGAAATCATGTTAGGAAGTTCTGTGAATCAGGAGGCCAGAGATAACTGAGCCCTGGGAGGGAGTGAAAGGGGCATTAGAGTCTCCTGCAGTCATGATGCACGGGTTCCTGCATCCTGGTGGGCACTCTGCTCTCTATTTCTTCTTTCTCTCCTCTTCTTCTACCCATAAGGGCCAATCACTATCCATCCCTCTTCCTGAGGGAGAACACATTCTCTATCTTTTCTCATCCTGCTGTGGAAACACCAGATGCCAGGTGTGGTGGCTGTCTGGTGAGGACACAAGAGCCATTGACATTACCAGGACACAGTCTTTCTGTGAATTTTGCAAATTCAGTTTTTGAAAAATTTTGTACAATGGTGTTTTTTTTGTACAAAGTGTTTTTTCCCCCAAAAATAACTTTAATTTTGAATTATTAAGTCACAGGAAGTTTCAAAGAAATGTACGTGGAAGTCCTATGCTCTTCACCTTGATGCCCCCAGGGGTCATGCCTTTCACAAAAGTCAATATTTAATACTGCAGTGCAGTTCACACAGACAACTCAGGTTCGTGAATGTGTGTGTGCTCCCTTCCCTGCCTGTGTAAATATGCTTCCTTGAAGCTCATTCACACCTTGCCCCAGTATGTCAAATCCCCTTGAGCTGCCTGGGCCACAGTCATGCCCTTTCTCCCAGCACCAGCAGGTCACCTCTTGTCCCGCTCTACAATTGGGCATCTTGGGAATGTTATATAAACATGAACCTACAGCATTTGACCTTGAGAGGTTGGCTTTTCTCACTTTGCATAGTTTTCTTGAGGTCTGGTGTTGTTTATATCAGAAGCCTGTCACTTTTTATCACGGTGTACTGACAAGGCAGGAAAGAAAGTTTTTAGAAACCTCACAGACTGGAAGGTATTAGAGTTGTATTAGCTTGGGATGTCACGTTAGTACGCAGGTTTTGTGTGAACACAGGTTTCATGTCTCTGGGATAGGTCTAGGGGTGTGAATGCTGGGTCACACAGCAAGTGTATTTTTAACTTTCAGAAGAAACTTCTGGCCTGTTCCCCAAGGACATGCATCACCATGGGCTCACCATCCTCAAATAGTACACAGTGACCCAACTTCTCTGCAGCTTCACCAGCATCTATCATTGCCAAAACTTTGCACTTTGTCTATGCAGACCTGTGTGTGGTATCTTCTCATGGCTTTGGCTGGCATTCTCTGAGAATCTTCGCCTGTGCTCCTGGGTGTCTGGATGTCTTCCATGGTGAAGTGTCTGTCTTCCACACATCTTCCAGAAACAGGTTTGCTTCATGCAGGGTTCTGAGAGTAGCCCTTGTGTTCTCCGTATCCAGCACATCCTAGACATGTTCTAAGCCTTCAGCAGATATTTTTGTAAGTATGCTCTGTGTGTCTGCATTTGTCTTTTCATGCTCTATCCATCATATGGTTGTGACTTTTATTAATGATGAGGCTGGTTTTTGACATTTTCTTCTTTCCCAGAGCACCCTTTCTGTGTGTCTCCAAACTTCACCATTCGTCTACTTATCCATCTCTAAGACATTCTTTGTTGCCACGTCAAGCAATCCTCTCTCCACTTTATGTAGGGGTAACATGGGTGTCTAAGTGCTGTAGCCACGATGACCATAAAAGCCATTTTCTCTTCACGGAATCACTTTTGTACCTTCGTTAAGACTTTGGCGTCTTCCTGGGGGTCTGTGCTACAGTTTGGATTTGGAATGTTCCCCAAAGGCCCATGTGTTAAAAGTTTTGTTGTCATTTCATGCTACCAGGATGTGATGACAATGTTAGATGAGGCCAGGTGGGAGGTTTGAGGACAGTAGAGGTGTGCCTTGGAGAGGGATTGTAGCATTCTTGTGGCAGCTTGAATGTGAAATATTCCCCACACCCTCATGTGTTTGTGATAAAACGTCATATTCAATCTCCAGCTGGTGGCAATTATTGAGTGGGAGCCTTGCTGGAGGAGGTATGTGTCACTTGGGGCAGGCCTTGGGGTGTTTATAGCCCAGGTCCCTCTTGCCACTTTCAGCTCACTCTTGCTTCCTGCCAGCTGCTGTGGCAAGATGTGATGCTCAGCTTCTGCTCTGCCATGCTTTCTCCACCAGAATAAAACTTCCCATTGAGCATATAAGACAAAATAAACCCTTTCCTCCCATCTACTGCTTTTGGACTAGTGTTTTTTCCCATCAATGAGAAAGTAACTGCTACAATCCAAGTCTCTTTTGCTTTGCGTCCATGAAGTGAGAGGCTTGACTTCACAATGAGCTTCCCCCATGATGGACTGCCAGGGCCAACAACAGTACCAGTGGACAGAAAGCTCCAAGATTGTGAGCCAAAATGAAACTTTTCTTTTCATAAGTTGACCAACTTGGGCATTTCTTATAACAGCAGAAAGTTGACAGGTTTGTTTCTTCATTTTGTCCCCTCCCTATCATGATTTCTGTCTCTACGGCTGGACAGGGTTTATTATTTTTCAATTTCTATTTTTTGTTTTTGTTTTTTTGAGATGAGGTCTCACTCTCAATTTATAAAGGGGGCCCTACATTTGCTATAGCATATAAAGTTTACAATGAAACTGTCTAGCTTTCAGAAACTCTTGCTGGGTCTTTGAGAAGAATTATGTAAAAGCCACAGGTCAGGAGAGAAGTCATATCCTTACTATTTGGAGTTTTCTAATCCATGAACAAAGTAATTCTCTCCAAGTCTTTAGGTTTTTTGATTCTTTCACGTCTCAGCATTTCATAACTTTTCAGCACACTGTTCCTGCATGTGTTGTTAGATTTATACCTCAACATTTCATTGCCTTTAGAGCAATTGTACATGCCATTGTGTTTTTCATTTGGTTTCCATATGTTTATTGCTATTATGTAGAAATGTGATTTTGTGTGTGTGATTTTGGTATCCTTCAATCTTACAGAAATTGCATTTTACTATAGGACATTTTGTAAATGACTTCAGATTTCCTATGTAGATGGTATTTTTTAAATTATTTTATTCATTTTTCAAGCAGAGAGTGTGTGTGTGAGAGAGAGAGAGAGAGAGAAAGAGAGAGAGAGAGAGAGAGAGAGAGAGAGAGAGAGAATGCACCAGGGCCACCACCTTGTGGGTCTGGCTTATGTGGGTCCTGGGGAATTGAACTGGGGCCCTTAGGCACTGGAGGCAAGTGCCTTAACCACTGAGCCATCTCTCCAGCCCTGTAGATGGTATTGTCACCTGCAAATGGGGACACTAATAGTCTTCCTAGCTAGTCTGCACCCCTCTGCTGCTTCTGTGTCATCTTTACTGTGTGAGCAGTGGGAAAGCAGACACCCTTCTCTTGTTCCCAACTTTATAGGAAATATGCTGAAAGAAAGAGGGAAGGGGGGCTGGAGAGATGACCCAGCAGTTAAGGGGCTTGCCTCCAGTGCCTAAGACCCAGTTTCAATTCCCCAGTACCCACATAAGCCAGATGCACAAGATGGCACAAATGTCTGAGATCCTTTGCAGTGCCTGGAGGCCCTGGCATACCCATTCTCTCTCTCTCTCTCTCTCTCTCTCTCTCTCTCTCTCTCTCTCTCTCTCTCTCTCTCTCTGCTTGCAAATAAATAAATAAAATATTTTCTATTTTTAAAGGATTTAAATTTTTTTCTTTATTAAGCAGAGAGAGAGATAGAGGGAGGGAGGGAGGGAAAGAGGAAGAGGGAGTGCACTAGGGCCACCACCTTGTGGGTCTGGCTTATGTGGCTACTGGGGAGTTGAACTTGGGGCCTTAGGCACTGGAGGCAAGTGCCTTAACTGCTAAGCCATCTCTCCAGCCCTAAAATATTTTCTTAAAAAAAATAGACAAAGAGATGGAGTCAACATAAACAAATTGGATTTTAAAATGCCAGAATAAATGATACCTAAATCTCTGTGTGCCAACTAAAAAGATAAAAAGGTATGATATTATTTGCATGGTTTTTGTACATTTTCTTATTGAAATTGAGGAAATATCTCCCTGTAACTCAGCCACTGAGATTGATGTTTGGTTTGTTCTTATTTTTCAAATCAAGAATGAGTGCTGAATTTTATTCAAAGATTTTTCTATATCAGAGGATATGCCCAGGAGATTTTGTTTTCAGCTCATTGGTACAATGGATTATATGGATTGATTTTCAAATATTGAACCAGCCTTGCATCCCTAGAATAAAAACCCACTTGGTTCTGCTGAATAACTCTTTTTATACCTTGCTGGATTCAATTTGCCAATGTTGTGTTAAGGATTTTTGAATCTATATTCATGAGACATATTGGTTTATGGTGTGTGTGTGTGTTCTGTGTAGGTTTTGGTATCAGAATAATACCAGGCCTGGCGGTATGTATTGAGAAGTACTTCTAACTACTTAGCAATATTGAACAGAACTGGTACAGTTTCTTCTTTAAATGTTTGGTGATGTCTTCAATGAAGTGATGCTGGCCAGGAAATTGAGAAGGGATAGTTTAACTACAAGCGAATGTCTTGGCTGCCTATCAGATAACTCAAGTTACCTAAATCACATAGTTCAAGTTTTGGCATTTTGTAGTTTTTTGAGATGTTGGTCCAGTTGATGTGAGCTGCCATATCTATGAGCATAAACCTGCATACAGCAATCTGTATCATCCTTTTAACAGCTGCAGAAGTTGCACTGATGTCTGTCTCATTCCTAGGGTCCATAGTTTTTGCCTAGTTTTTCTCATTTAGCTTCTTAGGTGGGAGCTTAAACTACTGATCTCAGACTTTCTTTTATGCACATTGAGTGCTATAGTTTTCCTCACAGCATTGCCTCCCAGATCTTGGTGTTTACATTTTCTTTTATTTTTTATTTATTAGAGAGAGAGAGAGAGAGAGAGAGAGAGAGAGAGAGAGAGAGAGAGAGAGAATAGGTACACCAGGGCCTCTTGCCACTGCAAACAAACTCCAGAAGTATGCACCACTTTGTACATCTGGTTTTACATGGGTCCTAGGGAATCAAATCCAGGCCACCAGGTTTTGCAAGCAAGGGCCTTAACTGCTGAGGCCTCTCTCTAGCCTGGTGGCTGTATTTTCATTCAAAAGTTTAAGATGTTCTTTGTTTAAATCTATGGATGATTTAGGACTTACTGAATACCCATAGGCTTACTTGATATTCCCTTACCTGTTTGTTATTAATTTCTAGTTTAACTCCATTACACAGAACACAGTTTATATGAATTTAATTCTTTTAAATTCCTTGGGGCCTAGTAGATGGACTGTTGGGAAGGAGGGTTAAATAAGTGCTTTCATTTGCTGTTATCGGAGCCCATTAGTCAATGTTAAGTCTTTCAATGTTCTCACTCTCCACTGGTGACAGTCCTCAAATATATTTTTCGGCATCTTCCTTCAGGTCAATGAATGCTAACTTCACTTCATGTATTTTGAAAATTTTGTGGTTTTTTTTCAAGGTAGGGTCTCACTCTAGCCCAAACTGACCTAGAATTCACTATGCAGTCTCAGGGTGGTCTTGAACTCATGGCAATCCTCCTACCTCTGGCTCCCAAGTGCTGGGATTAAAGGCATGAGCCACTACACACAGCTTGATAATTTGTTTGGAACATGCACATTGAGGGTTTCTAAATTTTCTTGGTGGAGACAACCTTTTGTCATTATGTTATACTTCTTTTCCTTTTTGCACTGTAATGTTCTTTGCTCTGAAGTCTATTTAATCTTCTATTAATGCTGTGACCCCATCACTCTTAAACATAAAATCAATTTTTAAAAGGAAAATAAATAAAAATTGTTGCTTGGCCTCAGTATGCTGTATTTCTGCATTGACACATCCGTCTGTAGCTCCAGTGACTATATACATGGCATACCTTCTCCAGCGTCCTTGCTTCTGCAGGGTGCCTGGAAGTTTACTCTGATCTTGCTATTACTGACTCTGGTGACAGAGGCATCTCCTCAGGTCACTCTGTGGGAGCTGGGGTGAGCCCCCTTGCTCTGTAGATTGAGTTCCTCAGTTCTTAGGTGCTGGGAGGCCCCAGGCTCCATTATGACTGGGTCCATCTACTCCAACCGTGACCACCTAGCACTAGGGGTGGGTGGAACCAGAAATGTTGCATCAACTAGCCTTTTCGTTTGTTTGCTTGAGACAGGGTCTGTTGCAGTCAGCTTTCTAGTTGCTGCGCAGAGAGAACCCAAACAAAAGC
>PVHP010008839.1:0-34590 GCA_004024765.1 Zapus hudsonius
TAACAACTCACTTGGGCCAGGAAGACCGGGATGAGTACTAAGATATCCAGGATCCCTTGCCACAAGGACTAATACAGACAGCCCACGGAGGAGGATATACAACTGATCAGGGATGGGGAGGGGGGGAATTGGGGAAGTCGGGATAACAACGCATGGTTTGCCCACTAAATAATGTAACTCATTATGGACAATAAATATTAAATTATAAAAAAAAATCAAGCAGCCCCCTCACAAAATGAGGCATTGATCTCAACAGAGAATTCACAGAGGAGGAAACACAAATGGCCAATTATCACTTAAGATATTAAGTGTTCATCATCCCTAATCATCAGGGAAATGCAATCAAAACTGCAATGTGATTCCACCTTACTCCAGTCAGAATGGCAATCATCAAAAAAATCTAACAACATTAGTTGCTGGCAACGATGCAGGAAAAAGAAACCCTCATTCACTGCTGATGGGATTGCAAACTCATCCAACCACTATGGAAAGCAGTGTGAAGACTCCTAAATAGAATGGATATAGAGCTACCAATGGACCCAGCTATCCCTCTACTAGGCATCTATCCTCAAGAGGTCACACCTCAGCACAGAGACATTTGCTCAACCATGTTTATTGCAGCTCAATTCATAGTTGCCAAGAATTGGATCAACCCAAATGTCCATCTAAGGAAGAATGGATATCAAAGTTGTGGTACATTTATATGATGGAATTCTACACAGTGGAAAAGAAAAATGACAATGAAATTTAAAGAAAAGGGGATAGACTAAGAGCAAATATTATTTAGTGAACTCACAAAAAAACAGAGTCGAACACTGCTAACCTGTCAGGGGAGATGAGGGGCTGTGAAAGAGGTGGAAGGAATGGGGAGGGTGGAAGAGAAGGGGAAACTTATATCATAAGCTAAATCAATAATATATTGAACATATAAAATCCTTACTTTCATACAGTTAGCTCATAAGGGCATTGTCTAGTAAGAGAGGCCGTGAATAGAAGCGAAGCCTAACCCCATGAAAAATAGATCAGACCTGCAACTCCCAGTCCCAGTCATGGGTTCCTTCCCACACTGAGCTGTTGATCAAAGTGACTTATAAGGTCCCTAAAACAAGACAGGATTCTGTCGGAACTCTTGAATACCCACCCCAGGCCAAAGGTAAGATCCTATTGCTGAAGAAACTACAGAAAGTCATCAAACAACACCGAGAGACCCCACAGGATCCAGAATGGTAACCAGCCTCCAAATGGTAGCAAGTGCAGTTCTAGAAGGAGCTGCATAAGCTGCCAGGGGAAATTGGTCAATGATATCTGGAGAAAGCGGAAACTACTGATATATGAAATGCAGACTGTTACCATAAGAAGGCTGAACACACTCTCTCTCCTCTGGAAGAGAGCAGCAAGCCAAGAAGAGATCACTTGTGCAATAGAGGTGCCAAAACCGGGGGTGGGGGTGAGTAATCAACAGCTTTCAAATTGGCCAAGAAATCCATTCAGTGACAAGGAACCCTTAACCGGAAGTGGGACCTAGCCCAAAACCTTATGGGAACCAAAAACCTGGGCTCCAAGGAGAAATTCCCATTACTAGAGAACTACAGAGAGGCCAATCCCAATAGATTCTTGTCAAATTAGAAAAGTGTAACCCATTTAACCTATACTAATTTCACTCTCCCATGGAGACTCTGTTTATATTTTACAGAAGGCAGTGAGAGAGCTGTGGTCATGCCAACCTCACCAGAGAGCCACAGGTGAATGGCTGACACCCCAGCAAGAGATGAACCTCACCAGGCCTATTGTATGGACCCTAAACGATACCCTTGACAGAGTGGCAGGATAAGCAAGAGACCTAAAACCACAGCCAATCAGTCAACCTAGGATAAGTCAAAAGGACAGACATGGATTTCCAACACATCCCAAAGCAGAAGTATGGAATATCTTGAGCTCTCAACAATACAGCAGACTTAAAACTCACCCACCATGACTCAGGGAACTGAGCGGAAGAGGGGGCAGAAAGAATGTAAGAGCCATGGTGGGGGAGAATATCCAGAGACATTGCCCCCCTCAGCAACAACAACAAAGGGCACCTAGCTTACTCCTGTGCTACCCATAACCCCCCAACCCACAGGTTGATCCAGCATCCCCACTGAAGAGGATACCCAGTGTGTTGGGGACAGGGAGGAGAGAAATGGGATACCAACACAATATTTGCCCATACAATGTATCTAATTTTGAATAATAAACACATACAACAAAAAAAATACTGAGCAAGCCTAGAACAAACCATATGTACTTTGCCAAAGGTCTATTGCTCCTTCCATGATGAGCTAGAGTTGTTTCACATTCCCAGAGACTAGCATCTTGTTTGTTACAACCATCTCTTATCAAGGTAGTAAATTACACTTGAGCCAACTAGAAGATCACAATGAAAATGCGACCCAAGTTCTCAAATCCTATTATGACAAAAATGGCCACTGTATTCTTCTTCTTCATATCCAAACATATATGCAGGATCTCTGAACATCTTCTAAAACATAATGGGAGTGCTCTCACCTTGATTGATCTGTTTTTATAACTACAACTTTCACCTTGACCATGTGGTACTCCCCCAACCTCCCAGGCCCAGTGGCATCTGTCACCCTGGCTCCATCTTCTGTTTTCTAATATCTCACTGGCTACAGCTCATAAGGACAATGACAGCTTCAAATATTAAGCCTCTGTTTATAGAACTACCATCTACCCAAACATTTTTATTTCCTGCAATTAAAACCATGATAATAAGACCTACCTCATTGAGTTGTCCTGAAGATTAATGAGATCTCTAATCTAGTGTCAAATAGCAGCTATTCACTAACTGCTAGCTGCCATTATTAATAATACTAATTATTATTAATTAAGCCTCAGACATGTTGACCCCTTCTTCTTTCTAATTTTTAAATGTCCCAAATGCTTCTTTTTTTTTTCCTCTTGTTCTCTGCCCTTAGTGAGTCTTTCTTTATCTGTGCCCTAAGTTGCTGTGGTGACTCTGACTTCAACTTCTCCTGCATTCAATTCTGCTCCATTGCCACCATGACTAATTTTTCAAACACAGATCTGATCATGTACCTCCCTGCTTAATAATCTTTACGTTAATGCCATCAGTATCAAGTCCCTAGCTTCATGCAGCTTGATGGCGTCATACTTTCCTACACTGGTCGCCACCTAGCTTCTTTTGTTTTTAATATCTTTGCTGTCAATAATCTGATATATGAGCAAGTCTTGTGAGGGTACCTCTATTTCCCTCCTCTCTGTCCCCAACCCCATGGGGGCCCTTCTGGGTGGACAAACTGGATCAGTCCTTGGGGTAGGGGTTTATGAATTGCACAAGAGGTAGCCAGTTTTTCACCCTTTGTGTGTTGCTGCTGAGGGGGGCAGTGTCTCTGGATATTCCCCTCACTATGGCTCTTGCAAACTTTCTGCCCCCTCTTTCCCTCAGTTCCCCGTCCACCTAGCTTCTTAATCTCATTGATTGCATTGCAAAATGTACCTCAACACTTTCTAGCTTTCATTCCTCATTATCTTTGAAATACTGTTCCCTCGCCTCACCTAATCTCTTACTTGGTATAAAACCTAGTTTCTGCTCCCTGCAAGCCTGTCAGAACTCACTCTTTGCTTAGCTGTACCATTCTTGCCACTCTGGCAGGATGACAGCTAAGGTCTAAATCACCTGACTGCCTTGCCTCATGGCTGGCTATTGGGATCAGCCAAGAAGTAAGAGATACTGGATCAGCAAGAAAGCAGCAGGATTTGTGACTCCTCCCTCTCCCACTTTGCAAGGGCTCTGGGAGAGGCAGCCTCCTCTGTGATTGCAGCTTCTGTCTAGGAGGGCCCCTTTTGCAGCTACAACTTCTAACCAGAGCCTGACAACATCTCTCCCACCTTTCCTCTTAAGCCTTGGAGTGATGCTGCTTTTGACTATTGCTAATGCTTTCATTAGCATCAAGAAAAATAAAACACAGCTGACCTTCCAAATTCATAACCTAAATCTATTCATGAGAAAATACCGGACGAATTCATTTTCTGAGATTTTCTACAAAGCAGGTAGCCTGTATTCAATAAAAATTGCAAGGTCTTTAATTCCCAAACCCAGCCATTCAACCACCCCCACCATGCTCTTGAACACAGCAGCAATCTGAGGAACAGTTCTAGATTCCAGCAGATGGAAGATACAAAAGCCGAAGGAAATATGTGATCTTGATTGAATTCTGGGCTGCTGCAGTTGAAAGTAAAATGACCTGCATAGGCCTATGTGTTTGAGCACTTGGTCCCCAGCTGTTTGAGAGGCTGAATGCTTTAGGAGGAGCCGTGCTGGAGAAAACGGTCCACTCTCAACAGGCCCAGACTCACTTTCTGCTCACCTTCTGCTCCCTGACGGCCAATGTAATATGACTAGCTCTGCTCTTGCAGCCATGTCTTTCCCACATGGAGGACTGAACCCCTGGGACTGTAGACTGAAATAAACCCTTCCTTCCTTAAGTTGCTTCTAATCAGATAATTTAGTCACAGTAAGGAGTAACTAGTGTAAAACCTCAATGTGGTACTGAGAAGTGGGGCCATTGTTGTCATAAATCTCTCCATGTGGTTCATAGGCCTTTGGAGGGGGCTTGCAAGAAGAATGTAGAAGAGTTTGGAATTTTGAACTAGAGAAATGCTTCAATGCTATCAGCAGCATTTAAGGAACAATTCTGATAGGGATCAGAAGTGCAGAACGCTCAGAGAAACACAGACAGTAGAGATCCAGTTCATGAGGTTTCAGAAGGGAACAAGGACCCTTTGAGACCTGGGCTAGAGGCAGTTCATGTAGCTATGTGGCAAAGAATCTAGCTGTAGAAATTCTGCTCCTGTCTTGAGAACTTGTGTGAGGCTAAATTTCAAAATAATAGACTAGCCAGGCTTGGTGACTCACACCTTTAACCCCAGCACTCAGGAGGCTGAGGTAAAATTATCACCCTGAGTTCAAGGCAAGCTTGGGCCCAAGAGTAAATTCCAGGTCAGCCTGGGCTAGAGTGATACTCTGTGTCAAATACCATCATAAAAAGTTAATTGACTGTGTTTGGCAAATACAATTTCAATGCAAGATAGCATTTAGTCTAAGTTGAAGTCATCACTTCTCTTATTCAGATCTATAGCCAAAGAGAACAAAGATATGCTTTAAAAAGTGAACTTCAGAGAGGAAAGGTTGAAAGCAAGTTTAAACCTCTAGACAAGAAGACTGGCACCAACAAAGATTTTTTTACAGTTAAAGAGAGTAATATGATTAAAGAGAAAACTCCCTGACTTCACCGGGACAATGGAAGAGGTGTCCCGAGGGCAAGATAATAAGCAAGGACAACTCTAATTTGTGATAATGGAAATTCTTTTGAAAGGAGAAAGCCTAGTTTGGGGAGATGGCTCACCATATAAGAGCACTTTCCATGCAAGCATAATGACCTGAGAGGGTCTGATTCTCTCTGACCTCAATTCCCCAGCACCCATTTAAATAGCTAGGCATGACATCACATGCCCTAGTCCTGACTGAAAACAGCAGCTTCAGGTTCAGTGAGAGACTCCATCTCATGCCCAGGTAAGTAACAGAGGAAGATACTTGAAGTTCTCCTCTGGCCTCTGTATGTGACACACACACATATACACACACACAGTATACCATATTTTATATGCTACACACATGCAAAAAAGGGAGAAACAAGAAACTGAACTAAGAAGGCCACAGAAATGGAAGAGATTACCTGCTCAAAACAGCTACCAAGGAAAGGGTTTCCACACATTCAGCAACCAACGCACACAGATGCCGCTAGAGCTTCTGTTCAAAGAGCCAACTCCATCCAGGGTTGGCAGCAGACACTGGCAACATCACCCACTTGGAGCTGGTTTTGAAGACATAAGAGATGAAAGAATGAGGAGCTCACGGCATTTTGTTCCATGGTTTCAGAAAGCTTCTGTGTCCAGACGACATGTGGCAGGGTTGCATTCTCAGTCAGCAGTCCTTGAGAGGACACTGTGTGAGTGGTGAGGACAAAGCTCAAGTTTCAATGGGGACTTCAAGATATTGGACATGCCAGAGACTTGGGGTATCTACCAGGAGAATTCGTGCTCTCCAAGGGTTCTACTCTGAGATAGAGGCTAAGTGTGTTCCAGGCAACCAATCTGGAGAGGCAACGCCTAAGCCTTTGGGAATCCAGATGATTCTATCACATGTCCCAGATCCTGGTCATGGAGCTACAGGATCTGGTGTTTGCCCTGCTGGATTTTGGTCCTGCTTTGGTCCAACCTTTCTTTGTCATGCCTCTATTCCTCCCTTTTGGAATGACCATGTTGACACTGTGCCTTTATATGTTGAAAGTAATTAGTTTTTATTTTATAGAAGGTTACACTTAAGATATTGAATCTCTGAAAAGACTTTGGACTTTTTGAATGTTAGTCCTGTTTAAAACTACAAAACTTTTGAAATTGGACTGAATGCATTTTGCATCATGAGTTGACCATGACTCTATGGGGGACATGACAGGGAAGGAATGTTTTGATTTGAATATAAGATGTCTCCCATAGACTCATATGCTTGCATGTTGTCCCCCAGGCAACATGTTTTGTGTGTGACAGTTTTAGACTCTTTAGAAAGTAGAGCCTTGCTGGAGGAACTGGGTTACCAGTGTTGGGCCTTGAGGTTTGATGGCTTAGCCTCACTTCCTGTTCACTTCCTGCCTGCCAAAGCAATGTGACCAGCTGGGCTTCTGCTCCTGATGCCATGCCTTTCCTGGCATCATGGGATGTATCCCTGGAGACCGTAAGCCCAACAGAACCCTATCCTTCCTTAATCTGCTGCTTGTCAAGTATTTGGTCAGCCAATAAGTGCAATACCAATATATGGGAGAAAAAGTGAGAGAGAAAGGAAATGAAAGAAGGAAGGAGGAAGGAAGGAAGGAAGGAAGGAAAGAAAGAAAGAAAGAAAGAAAGAAAGAAAGAAAGAAAGAAAGAAAGAAAGAAAGAAAGAAAGAAAGAAAGAAAGAAGGGAGGGAGGGAAGGAAGAAAGGGAGGGAGGGAAGAAGGAAGGAAGGAAGGAAGGAAGGAAGGAAGGAAGGAAGGAAGGAAGGGAAGAAGAAAAGAAGGGAGGGAGAAAGGAAAGATAAGCTATAAAATACGTTACACAATTAGCAAATTTTTAATATGAATGACATATTAGAAAATAACATTGTGTTTAAATTTCCTGAGATTAGTAATTATATCCTGACTGTTGAAGAAATTATCTCTAGGCTGGCGACATAGCTTGCTAAGTAAAATGCTTGCTTTGGAAGCAAGGGGACTCAACTTTGATCCTGAGAACCCATGTAAAAAGCCATGGTGTAGTGACACATGCTTAGAATTTCAATTCTGGGGACGCAGAGCCAGAGGAAACCCTGGGGCTTGCTAGTTAGCCAGCTTAGCTTATTTAGTAAGCTGCAGGTCAACGAGTAGACCCTGTCTCAAAAAATGGTGGACAGTGCCTGAGGTATAACACCCAAGGCCTAAACAGACATTAAAACATTTATGCATACACACAGATGCATTTATAAATACACACACACATGAAAATATTCTTGTTCTTAGGAAAAATATTCCAGCATATTTAGGCAAAATGGATCTGTTATCAGCAAATACCAGGAAGAAAATTATAGAGAAAGCAAACGAGGTAAAATGTTCCTGAGTCATGATTTCTAGACACTGATTCATAACACACATAAAACACCATTTCTTGATTAATATCCAAATTACTAGCAACTATCATAATAATCATAACTATACATCAATAGAGTGTACTTTGTTTCAGTAACCTTATAGCCAACTATCTATTCTATATATGGGTTGTTTTGTTTTTTTTTTTCAAAATAGGGTCTCACTCTAGCCCAGGCTGACCTGGAATTCACTATGCAGTCTCAGGGTGGCCTTGAATTCACAGTGATCCTCCTACCTCTGCCTCCCAAGTGCTGCTATATTTGGTGTTTTATTGTAAATATATACCAATTATGACATCCTTCTAAAGATTTGTCCTTAATTTCTCTGAAAGAACTAAGTGGGTGGAACAGGTCTTGAAGCATGGGCCTGTGTAGTTCCAGAATGTTCCCCTGACCTTGAACCATGACATTTCAACCCTGCCTGAGCAGTGTCTAGTCTCTTTCTTCCATTCTTCTAGCACTTTACACAGAACTCTTTGGCTAGACTTATCATTTTATAGTATAGTTACTTTCTAAACCATGTGGCCATTACTTTTATGTCCTTCCTGTCTACCACAAAAATCTGACAGATTAGTAAATCAGGGAGTTAAAGTTTAATTTCTCCATCTTTCACCATCACAGGAAAAACAGGAATGGGATGTTGGCAACATCATCACGTACATTGCTCAGTCAATATTGTGGCCACTGAGCACTTGAAATGTGGTTGCACCACACTGAGGTGTACTAGCAATGAAACACTCAAAAGGATTGAGTGTGAGAAATTCCTGCAAAAATAAGAATGTAGAACACCTTATTAATGTTCATTGATTGTCTCCTAAGAATATTTTAGGAGTATTGGTTAAATAGGGCATGTTATCAAAGTAACTTTTATTTGATGGATCACAAGACAACTAGAAACCTAACACATGTGGCTCCCAAGACATCCTTTGGCTTGTGCTGGCTGTACAAGCAAGGCAGTTAAGCTGCTTTGCTGAGTCTTACGAATCTTGTGTCAAGTGCAATAGTAATCCTTGGCTTCTTCTCTTTTGAGAGCTAAAGGTATAGAAATCACCAGCAGACATGTGGTTACAGTGCTTGAGCCGGTTAAGGGGTCTAACATGGACCTAGAATGCTCTAATTCTAACCCGCTCCCAGGTGATGCTAGTGTCTGGACCACGCTGTCAATAGCAAGAGACCGAGGCCATTCCCAGCTTTAATTCAATGCGGGTGTGGCAGAGAAGTATTTCATTAGCCTGAAGAAAGTTGGTATTTAAGGAAGTTTAATTGTTGCTAGCAACCTCTGGTTAAATCAGATAATTAAAAGAATGGGATTCCTTCATACAATATGAGTTACACAGTTACACACTTAATGATAATGCTTCCTAAAATAAGTAAACATTTACTTTAATGTCATTGAAAATTTTATTTGTGTGTGTGTGTGTGTGTGTGTGTGTGAGCGCAGTGCACGTGCCCACGGATGGGTGTGCCAGGGTCTCTTGTCCCTTCAAACAAACTCCAGACTCATGCATCATTTTGCATCAAGCTTTATGTGGGTGCAGGAGAATCAAACCGGAGCCGCCAGGCCTTGTAAGCAAGTATGTTAGTCACTGAGCCATCTCCCCAGCCCCTTGTTAATGTCAGCTAAAACGATACGGATTTATATCACTGGTTTTCTAAAAACACAGTATTTTGAACATCCAGCTATGCCTTCAGGGTTTTCTAAGAAGGCAGCTGGACCTAAGAAGACCCATGGATTCTAGCATTATAGATGTACTTTAGAAATTATAATGGAGTAGAGAAAAAGACCGGCATGCTACGTGCCTAGCATTTCATGCAAGTATTTCTATAGCTCAATGTGGTTTTGTTTTTATGAAAAGAATGTCTCATCTTCTTATCCTTTTCTGGGTAATAACACACACAAGTTAATGTAGGCCAGGAACGATGTCGTAAAACATGACAAGTAGCAACCGCAGCTAGAGCAGTAACAAGAGAGTTCTCTGTGCTGTCAGATGCAAAACCAGATATGTCAAAACACTAGTGAGAAGGTGCAGGGGGAGCTTGTGATGTACCCTTGGGAACAAGAAAGTCTCCATGATGTTGTACTGAAAAAATATTAAAGAAACTAATGATAGGAAAATGCATTTGTGAAGTTATTATTAATATTACTATCATTATTTCTCACTGCACTTTATCAGATTGACTCATCCCATGAAAGAAAGATTATTTTTATTGTGTAAGAGGAAACAACAGATCAATTCAGGGACAAGACATGAATCCAGGCCAGTTCTAGATGGAAGTTGGTCTGGCATCTACTTTGGTCTCAAGCCATAACCTGTGCTTCTTGTATGCCTAGGCTCCACTTTGGTTCTCTCCTTAAGAAGATATCTGATAAATACACTTATCCTAAAGTAGAACTGAATGGAAAAATTCAAGAAAACGTCCTGCCAAATCCATGTTGCAGCTAACAGCATAGAGACTGGGCAGAGAAATGAGCAGGGGGGGAGTCTGTCCATAACCGAGCATCAAGTTCCCTTGGACAATGTAAGGCAAGCCCTGCCCAGTTCATTCACACACCTCAACTCCACTATGATTCACAATAAAGATCAGTCATTTTATGGTCGTCATGAAAACAGATTCACTGTAGAGGATTTACAAGTGGATTGGACAGGAGCACTGGTTTTTCTTTTCTTTTTCTTTTTCTTTTCTTTTTTTAATTTTTATTTTTTTTCTTTTTGCTTCTTTAGGCATTTGTTTATATTCCAGAAGTATTTATGAATGAAGAAAGCACTGTTTTGCTGAAAATAGCTGTTTGCTCCCAGCTGATGACAGGCAAGAAGATAAACGGTTGCTGAGGGCAGGTAGGGATCAGCACATAGACACAATATGACTGTAGAAAACTAGTGGACCACGCAGATATTTAAGTTCTCAGATTTTGCTAGCCTTTTGACTATTATCACATTAATCAGGAAGGAAGATCTGTTTATTAACTGAGTACAGACATTCAGCAAGAAAAAGTAGCAGGTTACCTATCACCACAGTCCACATGAGAAACTCAGCACACATTTCAAATCATGGCAAATGCACTCCTCTCACCAGCAATAGTATGGATCTGATTTTCCTTCATAAGGAACATTATTCCATATCTCTCCTAACACAAAGCTCTGTTTGCTGGAGTCCCTAACATGCATACAGGAGAAATCAACATGAAATAGTTGTGTGAATTACCTGCAAAATAGTAGCAAAAGATGGAGAGAGAACCTTCATGTTATTGAACACTGGGTGAGTTGATATTAGAATGCAGAAAACTGGTTTCATTCTGGCCATAAAGCTTCAAATTTTCTAAACAAGAATCCCTCCAGAAACTCCTGATCATCCCCAAATGGGGTTGTTGCCTTGGAGAAGAGTCATAGGCTTCAAAATAGTGCCCATCATAAATTGATAACTATCTAGCAGAATTCTGAAATTTGCTTTCTCTCAACTCTCCCAGAGTCTTCCTAGTTACGAGGGGCAAGGAGAGCTGAGCCACTGGCTAAGCAGTTGTGTAAAAGGCAGATAGCACAAAAGCAAGTCATGAAAATTTATAGTCCAACTTAAAGGACCATGCGGTGGGCATAAAGCAGAAAACACAAAGTTGAACATAAATGTGCATTTGACACATCATCAAGTTTTCTGCTGCAACATCAAACCTCCTGGGGACTAATGTAGGTCATGCTAACCTCACCCAAGCTGGAAACATGTTACTACATCCCTGGATGTGTGTGCTTAAGACAGCCGTTCTACTGGTCTCACTTTTACACCAGAAACTTGGCCTCTGTGCAAGAAATGGGTAACTACCCCTTCAACACTTTTGCCACTGGATGCATAGGAATATTCTCTTCTTTAATATTTCACCATTAATCTTTCTCACTAAGTAACTAATTTTCTTGATGGATTAAACAGTAGAATCTTTTATGGGAATACTGTGAGTTCAAGGCAAAACTGCATGACAGAATGGGTTCCAGGTCAACCTGGAGACTCTGCCCAAAAATCATAACCAAAAAAAGAAAGGAAGAGAGAGAGGGAGGGATGGAGGGAAGGAGAGAAGGAAGGATGAGGAAAGGAAGGAAAGAAGAAAGGGAGGGAGGGAGGAAGAGAGGAAGGAAGAAAAATTTAAGAAATGCCTAAAATTCCAAGTAAAAGTTAATTTAGGTTGTTTATGCATACAGCAAGATGGATACTTCTTAAAATAGTGTTAAGTAAAACATAAATGAAGGACAGACGGATCAGAGGAAGGGAGGAAGGGTCAGGGAGTAGGAAAGTGTGAAGGAGAAGAAGAATCAGAGAAGGTGAATAAAAGAAGAGGAAAGAGTAAGGAAAGAAGAATAGTAACAGCAAACAGAATTATGGAGGTTTGAGTAAGATGTCCTCCATAAACTCAAGTGTTCTGAATACTTGGACTCCCTAACTGATGACAATTTGATGGAATGTGGTAGTTTTGAATAAATGCCCCCCAATATAATTTATTATAATTGTGTTTATTAAATTGTTAATTGTCTCCAGGCTTCTGGCTGGAGGAAGTGTCACTTTGGCCTAGCCTCCTGGGACTGGCCCTTTATAAATTGGATGCAAAATACTAGGGATAGATATGCAAAAGAAAAGCCAAAACCCCAGGTCTGGCAGTTCTGCATTTTGTGAATTACAGTGTTACAGTGCGCTTGCTTGCTTGCTTCTGGAAGTGCTGTCTCTGTCTCTGCTTGGATCTGTGAAAGGGGGCAGCCTTTTTTCCTTAACTTCCCCTGGGTCTGTTACTTCAATAAATACTTTCCTCTCCAAAACTGTGCCTGGTTTGGAGATTCATCCCAGCGGCGTGTGACTGACTACGACATGGAGGAATGTGGAAGGACTTGAAACCTTGGCCAAAGAGGTGCCTTGAAATGCTATAAACAGAGTTGATAAACCATTCTGGTCAGAGTTTAAAGACCTAAATGCAGGAAGAACTGTTCAGGTTTGGCTTATGAGGAGAAGAAACAGCTTTGTCTAAACTGGGCTAGAAGCAGTTTGTGTGAGAGGCTAGCTGCGCTCTTCCTATGTCCTGAAAAATTGTACAGTGTTGCTTTTAAAAGAAATCACCTGGTGTGAACAGAAGGATATGGCACAGAAACATATGAAAGTTTTGGACTAAGCACACAGCTAGGTTCAGCTGCAGTTGTTTGAGAGATTACCACCATTGAGATGGGGCCAGCTGTTCTGCATTGGGACAACAGTAAGAATGCTATATCTTTTAAAAGTAGGAGGCCTGAATGCGGAAGGAGCTTTTGTATTCGTCAAAGTTGGCTTTTATTGCCCCTGGATTAACAAATGGCAGCCTACTTATTACTATGGGAGTACAACAAATGCAGGTCACTGGATTTGTAATGTGATATTTTGGAGATGGCCACTGGGCAATGTGAGACAGGGTTGTTGGAATCCCTTGCTAGAGGCACAACAGAGCTATGACATGGATGAACCATGGTTTGCAGTGTAGACCTGGAGATTTTATAGATACTGTGGGATTGCTGCCCAGGAGAGCTTCCAGCTTGGAATGGAGTTTTCCCTAGGCTGTGGGCAGCCCAGCTGGAGGAGCAGAATTTGAACCCCAAAGACTTCATCACTGGTTACAGATGTCTGACTTGGAACTATAGGATTTGATGTTCGCCCTCTTTATTTTAGGTCTTGCACTGGTTCAATCTTTCCTTGCTGTGTCCAGTGTTATCTTTTGCAGTGTGAATGTTTACTTTGTGACATTATATGTTTTCAGTTTTACAGGCTCATAGTTAATAGACCTTGAACTATGGGGATGTTTGAGCAGTGTTTGGATTTTTCAAAACTATGGGGACTATAAGCACACACACATCATACATATCACACACACACACACACAATGTAAATAGAAAATAAATAAAATAAAATGATGCCTTTTTAATAAGACTATGGCCTCTAGATAGAGTACATTAATTAGAAAAGATTCTCATTTCTGAGAGGAAGTGGAATCCATTGTCCGCTTGCTTCTGTCATTAAATATGAATTGTCATTTTAACCCATCTTCAAGATCACCTAGGTTCCTGAAGGGCAAGCCAATTAATTTTGGAAAAGTATTTGCTTGAAACAAATGAGTTTGAATTAAGTATTCTTGCATCTTCCCTAATGTACACAAGCAAGCTTTGATCGATTCTAACTGGCATTGGCTCAGCTCCTCCCCTTCCCCAGGCAGGTGAGCCAGACACAGTGAAAAATATGGGCATGGTCTCTGCCCTGTGGGTGTCCAGTGAATGAGGCAGGACAGCATTCCTATAACCATGCAGACCATTGGAGAAGAGGGTTTTTTATTGGCTTATTTTTCATATGTGCATACTGAGGATCTGAAATGCCAAAGTGGCAGAAATTCCTCTTCTCGGACCACCCCATCTCCCAGCATGCCCCAGCCTTCTTTTATGTCCCTAATTCTCAATCACAGTTCAGGCTAGGAAGCAGTTCACCTAAGGTGCTCTGCATAAGACCCACCAGAAAATTAAGAGAAGGGGACCTGCTTTTTCATATTTTCAATCTATAATAAATATTTAATTTTTCATTGGACTAGAAGAACAAACTAGATTATATGGTCATCCTTTTTAATTTGCCTGTGAATACATTCCCTTCTCCCAAAGAGCCATCAGAATTTTAATAGTGAGCCTGTTCTATTCCTTGAGGGCATGGGGGTGGAAACTTACCTTGCTGCTCCACAAATAACATATTTCCCTACATTTATTCATTCCAACTCAGTATGGGTCTTCCTGAAACTCTCAAAGCCCTTTCATCCTCACTTACCCTTGGTTCGATTTTTATTTTCTGCTTTCTCATAAGCTTTTTATTTCCAGCCCTATCATCGTTCCCTGCAGCACGAGATTCTTTGTTCTGTTATGCACTTGTGACAACTGGGGACGGTACATTTTCCTGGCTGACAGCCACGGAATTTGCAACACTTTTTAGCACAGGCTCTTGCGATTTCTCCTCTTGTCATTTTCTTCACATCTGTGGTTGATGTGGGCAGAACAAAGCTCAAGCAATTTGCTCCAACCAAATGAGCATGCAGCCATGCCTTCCACCTTCCCATTTACGCTGCCCACCTCCCAAAATGCTGCTAACTTGTTCCCCCAGCCCGGGCAGCACAGGTTCATTAATTCAAGGATGCTTTTTCCACACCTTTAAGGCTTTGTAATACAGACAATTCACCTTGACTCAGAACAGGTATTTAGCATGTTTCTCAAGGAAAAAATTTACATATTGTGTGAGAATAAGCAAAATGCTGGATGTCAGAATTATCTGAGTATGAGTCTTTATTCTGCAGCTTGCTAACAGTGAAGCGATGGGCAGTTTTATTTTACTGAAATTTCTTCCACCTATAAAAAAGGAAGACGATTCAGATCTTATTGAGAGAATGTATTGAGATTGTGTTCATGCTTTCATTATTCGACATGTTGTCCAGCATTATTTAGAAATTGGTTAATACCGATTTCATTCAACAACTTATAAGAAGATCCATGATAGGTACAATGTGGAAGAGAAAGGAAATGATATCTACTGAGGACACATTATATGGCTAGTACTTTCCCACAAGAATGCTTATAATCAGATAAAGTGAAGATTCCTGTACTTATAGAGCTTATGATGACAGTCTAAAGCTAGCTGAGCTGCAGAATGACTCTGGGAAGTGCTACAATCAATTAACATCGTGAGAAATACCACTGAGGTGGTGGAAGAGTAGTGAGTAAACTCAAGCTTCATGGCTCTTGTTTGACTCAGTTTACCCCCAGAATCACATTTAAGCTAAGCACCCAATATTTGCCATACTGGCTAGGAAGATATAATCTATGTTACCCACAACTCTTTGGTTGCCAAGGAATAAAAATCTAACTCAAACTGACTTTCAGCCCAAAAGGAATTATTCGGTTGGCAAAACTAAGAAATTGTGGGAGCAGGGAGGACCAATCTCTTGGCAAGACTGGATCCACGCTGAGATGACACAGTGAGAACCAGATGCTTAGTTCTCCTTCCTCTGTGTTAGCTCCACTGTCAGGCTGGCTTCCAGTAGCAGCTCTGGGCTGAGAACCTCACGGTTCAGTGGGTCCCACTGGAGGAATGTTCTGGAAATGTCCAAGATTAAGTCTTGAGTGGCCATACCCTTGAATTTATCACATTGGTTAGGAAAATGGAATATGCCAACTGGCTAAGCCCCTGGCCATCTTAGGTCACACATTGAAGTTTCTCTTACCTTAAGTCTGTGGGTATAGGATAGAGAAGAGATGTATAAAAAATCAGGCTGCTAGAAAATGTAGGATGCTTAAGGAAAATGTAGGATGTAGATGAGCAGAGATGGAGCAAAACAACATTACCAGGCCCTAGAGCGAAAGGGATGAGGGAGATTAGCAGGTGCGTAATCAACGCAGCAGTGTAAGAGTGGCAGGGCAACAGGGATCAGACTAGGAAGACATGTCAGGTCCAGAGTCAGCAAGGGCCAAAGGAGAAAGGGATGCACATTTGGTTTGGTCAAAACGTGGAAAGTATTCAAGTATTCTATTGCTATGTGATAAAACACACCAGAATGTAATGAGTTGTTTAAAGCTATAACATTGCTTGTCTTCAACAATCTTCCACTTGGTCAAGGCTTGCTAGATATAGCTCATTTTAGTTCCCTTTGATATCGGTGGAGACACATCAAAGCCTGGAGACTAGAGTCATTAGAAGGCTTACTTGCTAGCTATTGGCTGGTCTTTATCTGGGACTGAAGCTGGCATACCTTCAGGTGGATGTCTCATGTATGTGGGTACCATGAGTCAATATTTCAAGGTACTAAGCAGAATTTTCTTTCTTTCTTTCTTTCTTCCTTCCTTTCTTTCTTCCTTCCTTTCTTTCTTCCTTCTTTCCTTTCTTCTTCCTTCCTTCCTTTGTTTCTTTCTGCTTTCTGTTTCTTTCTATCTTTCTTTCTTTTAGATTTTATGCCTTAGTCCCAAGAGATTGGTTCTTAGTGTAGTATAGAACTAATTTTGACTGGTCACTGATGTGTGGGCCTCCTAACTTTGTAGTTGGTCTAAACTCTCTGCAGATTGAAGAATAGATATGGTTCCTTCTGAGAGAACAGATAAGCACTAAGCCCGAAAACCAATGAAGAGAGGATAAATACATAGTGCTTTTAATAAATACTAGCAAAGGATACTCATGGATTAGGTGCAACAAGATTCTTGATCTTCCCCTTTACTGTGACATATAGGAATTAAAATATAATTGTAAATATTTGTGGTCTTTACTACATATGTATACCAGTTAAGTTAAAAAAAAAGGAAGTGTTTTTGTCAAAATAAAAAGATCAATGATCAAGTTATAAGTAAAAGAAATATAAATAAAATCACTGTCAGTAAAGTACAATCAGTCACCACTATAATATTTTTTATAATTTCTTTTCTATATAATCACATACATGAATATCAGTATTCATAATTAAATTTTTTAACATGGAATTGAGATTGTCTTTTAAATTAGATTATTTTATATTGGATTTCAATGTAACTGGGTGCCCTATTTTAAAATTTTAAAATTCTGTGAAAGGCTGGGAGATAGCTCAGCAGAAGGCACTTGCTTGCAAAGCCTGCTAGCCTGGGTTCAATTCCATGTAAAGCCAGATGCACAAGTGGCACATGCATCTGAACTCTTGTTTACAGTGACAAGAGGGCCTGGCACCTATGTTCTCTCTCTCTCTCTCTCTCTCTCTCTCTCTCTCTCTCTCTCTCTCTCTCTTCTCTCTCTCTAAAAAATATATAAATAAAAACATTTTTTAAATTTTATCTTTATTGTCCAAAATTAGATACATTGAATGAGCAAATATTGTGCTTATATTCCCATTTCCCTCCCCCTGTCCCCAATCCACTGGGTATCCTCCTCGGTGGGCACACTGGATCAGTCCATGTGGCAAGGGGTTATGGATAGCACAGGAGGCATCAAGATTAAAAACATTTTTTTAAAATCCTTGTGAAGATGTCTTTCTGGGAAAACCTGCATAGCTCCTATTAAATTCTCTCAGTAAATACAGTACTACATTTTACTTTTACTTTTCAATTTTTGTTAGACCACAAACATTTCCCACATAATTCATTATTTTTCAAAACTTGATTTTAAACCAATGAATAAGATTGATAAAACTGAATAAAGTATAATATTGTTATTTTTCTGTCATTAGATATCTAGACTATTCATAGATTTTTTTCTCTTATGAATAATAGTGCAACAAATGCTCCTCCTCCAAAAAATGCTCACTATATCCCCTTTTCTAGGATAAATTTCTAGATATTATTTAAAGATTAATAAAGGAAGCAAAAGTGAAATATTTATTTACCTCATAGTAATTTATTGTTACAAAATGCCAACATTTCAGTTCTTATAGTTCCAAAGGTCAGGAGGCCAAACCAAGCTAAAATTAAGATTCCAGGCAGGGCTGCATTCTTTCTGGGAATTCCAGACAATTATGTGACCTTCTCATTTCCACATTACTTGTCTTATGGCCCCTGTTATGGTGTAAATGCAAAATGTCCTCCAAACCCTCAAGTATTGGAGACTTGTTCCTTAGTGGAACAGAGGTGATAGGGTGGTGAGGAGTTCCTAGCTGAATGGCCTGCCAGGAAGAGCCTAATTGGAGGAAAAATGCAATGAGCAGTTTATAAAGAAATAGAGAAGTTTGAAAGTTCCCACCACTAAGAATGATAAATGCTAAGAGGGGGCGGAAAGATTGTGAGAGCCGTGGTGGGGGAGACTGCCCAGAGGCATGGCACCCATCAGTAACAACACACTTGGGCCAGTAAGACCGGGCTGAGTACTAGGATATCCAGGATCCCTTGCCACAAGGACTAATACAGACAGCCCACGGAGGAGGATATCCAACAGATCAGGGATGCGGGGGGGGGGGGGGGGGGGGGGGGGGGGGGATTGGGGAATTCGGGATAACAACGCATTGTTTGCCCACTAAATAATGTAACTCATTATGGACAATAAATATATATTTTTAAAAAAGAATGATAAATGCTTGAGGAGATGTAAATGCTAATTATCCTGACTTGATCATTACACATTTGATACGTGTGTTGACTCATCACACCGTACCTCATTAATATGTGCTGTTATTATGTGCCAGTTACATTTTTATAAAACTATTAGCTAACATGAAATATCAGTGGGGATGAGCTGAGAGGTTTTGCCTTCGATGATCCTAATGTGCAGCCAGAAATGAAAGCTGTTGCTGACTACCTTTAATAATTCTTTATTGCTTTCACGAAATACAACAGAACCTGAAACTCGATGACCAAAACCAAGACTAAACACCAAATAAATGTGAGGTGACTAGATCGGTGATGTTCGCATTTAGAATTTTCTTTTCAGTTCAGTACCATAAGTGGGCTTAATTGGCCTCTTATTGCTGGACCTAAAAGGTTAACCATAGTATCAGTCATTCATGAATGTACGTGCCAAATGAGATGTATGCCCGATCTCATTTATTCTTCATAATCATTCTGTGAATACTCATTGTCCCCATTTCTTCACAGAAGGACACAAAGGATAACTTCTCAAGGTCATACCTACCTCTGCTGAGTAAGAAAGCTGGGGGTCTGACATCTATTCGTGATGAGAGAAACACAATGATAGGCAAGCAAATCCTCTGTCTGTATAGTGTGGGAGGTTCCACAGGCCTGTTTCTTCAACATAAGGAGACCTGATGCATCCCATGGCTGTCAAGCAGGAGGCAGAACAGAAGTTAGCTGGATAGGAAGAGAAAGAAGCCATGGCTTTCTTCTGTCACTAGGCTTCTGTGATTGACAAGACATCGCAAAGCCTTTTAAATCTCATCCCCTTGCCTCTCAGCAGAAACAAAGTCACATTGCTTTAGTTTTCACCTAGTCATTTAGGCATTTAAAAGCTGCTATTGAAGTTTACACAGAAAATAAATATTTCCTTGATAATATTTTAAAACTTAGAAAAAAAATAAACCAGAATAACATGATGGACAACTCTGTTAAAATTCAGCCTACACTTTGGTTTACAAGTGCATAGTCTTTTCCTGTTTAATTTCAGTAGATCTTTAGTCTTCAGTCTACTGACTGGCTGTGTATTTGTTGTTGTTGTTTTCCATTTCTAGTGGAAGTTCTGTTTGACCTTTGTTTTCTTTCTCTTTTATCCTGATCCTTTATAAGTGTAACATTCTAATCTTTCATGACTCCTAAACTCAACTTGCATATTTTATACAGGAGTTAATCATCCAATCACCACTTCTTTCCTTCTTATCTTTTGCAGTTACATTTTTGCAGCCATGTTGAAATGGAGTATTGTCTTATATAGCCTTAGAAATAATAGTCTTTCTTTTGTGATTATTTAATATAAAATTTAATAGTTTTTCTTTATACCACCTATCTAATACTTTAACATATGCAATTAGGGTATCAATTCAGGTGATTATAAAAGAGCATGTTTTAGAGGTGAAGATTTAATTCCAAGAGGAAACCCAAAACACCCACTCCAGAGTAGCAAGAAGTAGCATTAACCACATTACCCAATAAGACATAGCAAAGCTTCCCTGACCACATACCAATCCAGTATTCCATTCTGACAGAGGTGGAGCTGGAAGAAATGAAGGGAGGAAACCAGCTGAAAGGGGGGAAATGAATTAAAATTAAAATCTGGGTCCAACCTCACATAACGTGAGACCTGAAGAAGTTGGCATATAGTAGAGGAAGAGGAAGAGCTTGAATCTACAAACATTCACTTGCTGAAACCAGAGAGTCAGTGTGAGACTATTCGGAGGTGGGCCTTCAGTAAGTAAGTTGGGTCATTAGGTCACAGCCCATAAAAATGGGATTAGTACCTTTATAAAAGAAACCCTTTTCTGACATAAGGTCTCAGGAAGAAGATGACAATCTATGAACAAGGGACACTAAATCGACCAAATTTCTGACCTTGAACTTCCCAGCCTCCAGAATTGTGTGAAAAAAAATATATTTGTTTAAGCCACCCAACCTGTAGTATTCTACCATGTCAAGCCCGGATGGACAAGGACAATGGGAAAGCCAGTCACTCCAGGGTCACATATTACCTACTCCCTTGGGAATCGGGCCCAACATTTCTCATTCACTCCTCACCCTAACTATCACTCCTTGGACTCACTGCCCCTCCACCAGGCAGCAGGCATGGCCAGGAGAAAGGTTCCCATCACTGTCACTTAGCTTTCATGTAGCACTATCTACAGCCCATTTCTTTACTTCAACTTGTTTACTGATTGTTTTCAAGAACGTCTATATAATGTGGGCTTATTTCATTTAAATTCAATTTGTTTTGCACTGACTATTTGAAAACTCACTGTCCTTTAATCTGCCTTCACAGATGAGGTTCATGTTTAAAGCCTTTGGTATTAAAAGCTTTTTCAGGCAGGTCATGACTCACGTTTGCCCTTCAGGGCTCCTCACACTGGTTTCTATTCTCAGCACAGGTTACTCATAGTCAGTTACCTGTTGGGTTTCTTCTGCTTTTTTTATTGTTTCTCTCCATTGTTATGACACCGGGGTTCTTTGAAGCTATTAGAAGCCAGTACCACTCCAACCTCCATGGTTGACATGATTATACACCTCAAGAACTCAATTTCTTTCAAGGATCTTGTAACAAACTAAATCAACAACACCAGGATTCACTTTCCCTCCATTGAGTTTCACATTTAGGAAAGCCTCAACTTTCATCTTCCTGTATTTTTTGATTTGTGTACACAAAGATCTCAGGCAAATGTTTGATCCTTTTTCTATAGTCTGTTCTCTATTAGTCCCATGTGAGTTTGGGGGGGGGGGGGTTAGATGATATCTAACTATCTCTTAAACCATTAATATATTACATGAAGTTATCATGCATTTTTGACTATTAGGTAGTACCTTGCTCTTTCATGATAAGCAGCACTATAGTGAATCCCTGTGAAATTCAGAACAAAAGTTATGACACATGAAGTCCACGGTCTTTATAGCCCTTGTCCTTCTTTCATGGTACTAGATTCTAACTGGCTTCTGTGTAGAATTGCATTTGAAAGATAAATCATGTAGTGTTGCATTGCATGGTATCGTCCACTCTAGCCTGCCTTTATGCTTGAAACTTTGATTAAAGATGGCCATTGCAGCGTTTGAAATAAAAAATTCTCCTGAGAACATATATAATATATATATTTTTTTCACAACTTGGTGAAATGTAATGGCTCAGAAACAGGTAATCAAATCGTAGTTGAAGGAGACTATAAAACCTAGCTAAACAGAGATTAAATATTACACAGGAACTAATGATAAATACAAACATCTTAAAATTCTTTTCACATATTTTATCACATTAATGTCCCAATCAGGAGGGCAAGAGGTAAGTTATATTAAGAAAGAATGAAAGAGTGCATATAATACCAATTGAATTTACAATGTTGCAGTATAAATCCCAAGTGTTGTGACATCATAGTTATAACTGGTGGGGTTTGCATGGATAATATGGTCAATGTTGCTAATATAATCCAGAATGAGTTTAGGAAAGTAATGGGCAAAACCCAAAATTTATTTGATATAGGATGAATGGAATGGCATGGAAGGTATGGACAATAGGACGTAAAACCAGCTATGTAAGACCAGACTAAGCTTCCACGGCTTGGCCTTGGAATGGAAGGTAAGCAGAAATGTACCCTAAAAGAAACAAACTTCAGCCTGGGCTAGAGTGAGACCCTACCTCGAAAAACCAAAAAAAAGAAAAAAAGAAAGGAAGGAAGGAAGGAAGGAAGGAAGGAAGGAAGGAAGGAAGGAAGGAAGGAAGGAAAGAAAGAAAGAAAGAAAGAAAGAAAGAAAGAAAGAAAGAAAGAAAGAAAGAAAGAAAGAAAGAAAGAAAGAAAGAAAGAAAGAAACTTACAAAGTGTCTTAGAGGATTATGTTTATAAAAATGCTGGCATCAATATTCTACCAAGTCATGCTTCTTAGAGATCCATCAATCAAAGATCTCTAAATCACTAGGCCCCTGCTACTCTGGGCTGTTTGTTTAGAACTCAAGAATCTGTATTTATAGAGAAATGAGAAGTGCTCTTCTAGGGTAACATTTCCAAACTGGGTCACACACAATACTGGCCCTAGAAGATACTCTGAAAGGAAGAGTTTCTGTGTCTAAGTCACGCAGGGAGCCCTCATGGTGTATGTGCCTGGTGCATCTCCATGATACCTGCCCTTTCTCAACACCTCAAGAGCCCCACAGAAGAGAAATCTCTTTCCTTAGTCTGTGATGATGTTACCTAGTACATCTCTTCCCAAGTGTCATCTTTCTTTTCTCCCTCCATGTGTGATATTCACATGCATGTATGTATGCATGTTCCCATGTGTGCATTGTGCTGGTGCACATGCACACGTGTGTGTGTCTTTGAAGGCCAGAAGTCAACATTCAGTGTCTTCCTCAGTTGCTCTACACCTTACTTTTTAAACTTTTTATTGACAACCTCCATATATATAAACAACGTACCATAATCATAATCCCCTCCCACCACCTTCCCTTTTCCCCCTCAAGCCCACCCCATGAATCCCTTATTTCCAACTAGTCTCTTTGCTATTTTGATTTCATCATTTTCCCATCATATTAATTGGGGCACTTTATTTTTTTTTTTTTTTGAGACAGGGTCCTCCACTGTAGCTGGAGCTCACCTATTTGGGTAGATGGCCTGCTCAGTAACCCTCAATAATCCCTGGTCTCCATCTCTCCACCTGGGATTACAGGCGCATGTTCCCATACTAGGTTTCTAACTGGGTACTGAGGATTCAAACTCTGGTCCTCATGCATGTGAGGCAAGCACTTTACCCACTGAGCCACCATCCTAGTCACAGAGTGTCATCTTTCAATGCCCGGTTGCCTCAAGCCCCTATGCTTCCCAAAGGTTATTATAAGCAAGTGTTGAAATATGCAATTTTCATGTCCCCAGATCTTTGACAGGGGACAGAAAGCCAGACTTGAGCAGATGTTCCTTCCTAGAAGCATGGCTTTAACATTAAGCTTCATTATGCTTTTGGGTCTTTTCCTCAATTATCAAATATCTGGGATCTAGCAGCAGAAGGTGTATGGACATTGGAGTAAAAATACCTAAACTCAATCTCATTATTTTCTTGTATTATCCATGTAACATTGAACAGATTATCAAATTTATTTACATATCAATGTCCTCTTCTATAAAGTAGCAATAACGAAACATAACTGTAAAGAATAAAATTAAACACAATATACATGAAGTCTCTATAATCGCCCCTCCAAGTACTAAGCAAGCCCGACCCTGCTTAACATCTGAGCTCAGATATGATTGGGTGTGTTCAGGGTAGCAGAACTGTAGACAAGAGTCTCTACAATCTAAACATCCATTAAGGTTGGCAATTTGCTGTCACACTATATCTATCACAAGCTCATCTGAGAAATACATTATTTATAAAGGATTTCCAAAAGGATACTGAGTTTATCTATATGTCCATTTTACTAAAATCTCCAGAATGTGTGCCCCTAGTAAGCCAAAAAAAATCCCTGTATGTTTGCATCACAGTAGCCTTCCCCATGCAAAGGTGTTTCAAGCACTGCAGTTTGTGTGTGACATCAGCCCACAGAGAGACACTGTGGAAGCCTCACAGAAACCACAGTACTTTACACAGTGGCCTCTTGAAGAGCACCAGTGAATGCTCTTCTGGATGGGCATGGGTTGGCTTTTGCTGAGTACTGCTTCGTCTCAGTCCTGGAAATGTTCTAAGGCATGAGCCCAGTATGGTTCGCCTTTACTGCTGGTTCCTAGACAACAGAGAGCTGCGTGTGCCTCTCCGATGAGCACGCCGAACATGTACAGAATCATGACTCACTAAGATTTTTCAGCCTAATTGTTCTCACTGCCTCATTTCATCCTTCCTATTTGAAATGCATTGTATCTTGCATTTTTAAATCTCCCATAAAACACTTTAAAAATAGGTTGGGGAAGATGAATGACTGTATGCATATATGCAGGTGCTTGAAGCAAGACTTGGCTTCCATTAACTTCTAGCCCATATTTCCTCATCCTCTTCCAAGTTTGGAAATATTTCCTCTGGCTTCTGGAAGGCAGGGAAAATAGATCACTGCCAGCTTTCACATCAAGCTGCCTTCAGCACTGGAGATCTTGTGGAGGAAGAAATCTCAGAGAACCTCACTGTTCCCAAGCTGTGCCAAGGACACACAGACTGACAAAGCTAAGGACAAATGTGAATACTGCCTCTCCAAAGCTTGGAGCTTTCAGTAGCAGGTGCTGTGAGTTGGGTTGTCTATTTTCAGAAGCATGAGCTTGTGCCATTAAGTAATTTTAGGTCTTAAGTGAACTTGTCACCCTGCTGGCTCATCCATGGCCTAGGTGCCACCATCTTCAAGACTGTACCTCTTGCATCAGCTTAGATACACGTATTTTACAACATGGATTTTTCTCTTCATAAACAAAGATGCTGTTTTCTTCTTTATATCAAACACATATGCTATCCTATTGTGTGAACATACCCAAGTTATTCTGGGTCCTACCAATTTATTCTAAGAAAGATAAACAGCATGTTGTCCATCTGAGACTTTCATTGGATGTAGGCGTGTAGCTTTCCAGTATCTAAGCAGCAGTTTCAATCGTTTGGCCAACAGCTGTGTGCACAACCATACATGCGTGGGATTAACGCCCTGGAAAAATCTGATCAGCATCAAACTTAATTTCATCAAACTCACACAGACGACTTGAGCTTTGACGGTTTTATTTATTGTTTTAAAATTCAGAAATAATGCCCTGAGAGATTGGTATAATAAGTCTATCTGCCAGCCATAGACATCCTGTCATACAGTGAAATTCAGGAAGAGCAACACTATTGTTTTGCTCTAACCTTCTCACTTCCAGATAAACAGTCTGACAGTTTAGAAGCAACACAATGTCCAGGGCACTAAGTTCATGACAAGGTTATTCTGGATTTTGAGCACATCCCCAGGACAGAAATACCCTAATTCAAGCCCAGAATTAAATACAGGGTCTTAACAGCCTTCTGTCACTCTGCAGTGAGGTCATTCCAGTCTCTGTCAACAAAGCAAGCTGACAGGTAAGTGTAAGAGCACACTAGAAAAACAAGACACAATTCAACACAGGAATTGATGGTTAGTTACCAAAGATTATAGAACTGTGGTGGTTAATTTTGATTGTGAACTTGATTAGATGGGGAAAATACCTGAGCCATTAGTAAAGCACATCTCTTAGTGTATGTGTGAGAATGTTTCCAGGGACAATTAAATGCTCATGATGGCTCCTACTGAATGGTTAAGTCCATTGATGAATTCCAATTTTGAATAGATTACTGAAGTTGGTGGAATTGCAGACACTGGAGCCTGGTTGGAAGAACTGGATCACTGGGAGCATGTTCCTGAAAGATGTGCCGTGCTCTGATCCCTTCCTGTCCCTGCACTACTTTGCTTCCTGTCCATCAAGATGCAACATGCTCCTGCAAACCCTCCTTGCCACCATGGGCTAAAATTCCTGAAATCATGAGCATAATAAGCCTTTTTCCCTGCATAATCATCTATGTCGGTTATTTTATCATAGAAATATAAAAGTAACTAACTCAAGAAAACCAGTGATGTTCTGGTACAAACAAGTTCCATGGAAGAATTTTTTTTTTTTTTTTTTGCAAAGCAAACTAATTCACATCATTTGTCTGTTTCCATAGTGTAGTGTAAATAAATATTTCCACCATGGCTGATTTCAGTCTGTCAACACGACCTCATTGAAGATGGAGTTAGAAATTAAATACAATCAGCTCTCAGACCAGTTTCTGTACACCCCTGCTGGGAAGCACCCACTCAGCAGACAGGCTGCAGACATTAGAACGTGGGGCTTTTGCTAACGATCCAGTGTGGTGGAGTCAATCTGCAGTTTTGCTAATTCCAGGCTCTCTACTGTCTGACTTGCCTCAGACACCAGTCAAATTCATCCCCTCCACAAGGTACTTCTGCTGAACTACTACCGGGGAGGACTCTCCCCTTCCTTGGGGACATTAGCCTGGATAAATGTCCAGAATCCATATGCTTTAATCCTGAGGTCTCTGGAGTCAGACCTTCTTCAATAATGCACATGACCACCCTAGGGGTGGTGTAAAAACTCATCAAACTAGTGACAAGTGGAGAAACCACTGAACCTCCTTGGCAGGGGTTGTCAACATCACCCTCTTAGTCTTTCACTTCTGTCTTCCTCAGTGGCTCAGGAAAGAGGATACATCATCTCTGCCCTCATCTAACATCATTTTTCTTTTCTTTTTTGTTCTGTTTTGTTTTGTTTGGCTTTTTGAGGTAGGTCTCACTCTAGCCTAGGCTGACCTGGAATTCACTATGTAGTCTCAGGCTGGCCTCCAATTTATGGCAATCCTCCTACCTTCCTCTGCCTCCCAAGTGCTGGGATTAAATGCGTGCACTACCACACCCAGCTGACATCATTTTTCAAACTCGGATTTCTCAATTCACAGTTACTTCTTGACCTCAACAAATAAAAAAATGGAACATTCTGTTCCACCAGTGCAGTCCCTCCATGCTGTCTCATTGAATACTCTATCGATTAATATTTATTCAAGGCATTTCAGAAGAGATTTTGTCAGATATATTTAGGAGAGTGCTCCATCAAAATACGTGCAATGTACACATGTTTGTATGTCATATGAATCCTATATTTATTTCCATATATACATTTGTACTTTTTGTTTATTTGTTTGTCTGCTTGATGATAGAGTCTCTTGTACCCCAGATTGGCTTTGAACTAGCCAAACAGTTGAAGATATCCTTGAACTTTTGCTCATTCTGCCTCTAGCTTCCAAATGATAGAAAGAATTACAGGCATGTCTACTGACATGCATGTATACATTTGACTTGTATATTCATATATTATATGTCTTTTATACTTTACGGTCCATATATTATGTGTTTGATGTTTTTACTTACATACTATATGTATATTAGGTTAATACAATATTGTGCAACATATAGAGAAGCCTAAAAAAACATACCAGCACTACAAACTTCAGTTTAAAACTGGGGTATCTAGTTAGAATTCAATCTGATTGACAAAGGCCACAAATTCTTTCTCTCAAATCCCTAGGCTCCTCTAAGCTGGTATTTATGGGTATAGCTTGAGTAACTTTCCCAAGACCACAAAAGCAAATAGAAATCCAACAGCATCAGAAATTCCTTGCCGTTGTCTGTCCCCTCCTATTTCTTACCAAACACATGCTTAGGCTGTAGCCTGTGTCCCTTCTGAATGCCCACTCACCCAAAGACGTCAGCTCTCCATGGCATACTTAAATTTCTCAGATTCTAAAACATTCCAAATATGAACACGTCCCTAATGAATCTTACAAATATTTTTTTAACTTTCCCCAGCATCAATTCTATACCCCTCTGAAATGACCTTGAGGGGTTGGGTATCTGGAAGAGTCCAGTACAACCTGGTCCCAAAGCTGCCAGTATGAGACTCTAATGTGGGCAGGAAGTTGGTTTGAATCCTCCCCAGGAATCTCTCATATAGAAATCCTACCTCCAAAAGCTATCCAACTTTCCGTACTGCCCCATGAGTTATAAGTAAGTAACCAAATAGCAGATCATCCAAATCCAGGTAGTGTTTGAAATGAAAGGCACCATAAACTAACAAATGAGCAAACAAATAAGTAAGTAGTTTATCCACCATAGGTAAAAACCGAGATGGCCCTAAGAGACATATGGTCTCCTTAATTGTAATTCCTTGCCACAGGCTACCTTCCCTTATTATCTCATGCAGGAAACTCCTGCTGGAATCAGTCTGATGGATTCACATAGTACAGCAGTCTTGGCTTTCTGGTGGAAACTTCTATTTTTTAACTTTATGCTCCCTCAGGGACTGTAATACCACGATCCTTCTGTCTCCACACAGTTGCTCTTTCACTGGTTGTTAATGCCAAGGCTCAGTAGTTCTGGAGTCTAGGCCTGCCATCTGCCTCTGCCTTTTCCATGTCCCCACCCTCCCCAAGAGAGCCAATTCCACCCTGAAGCATGTTACAAAAACACAGAAGTGTTGCTGACAGAAGTAGAAGAAAGAGCCATCACACCTCATTTAGGCAGTGCTGGGGATTGTGTGGGGAGCTTTGTGAATGTGACAGCGAGCAAGGCTGCTTGACCTAGGCAGCTACATCCCTAACTCATCTTCTATAAGCTCTCACTTCGTACTCTACGTTGCACAGTCACCTCTGATGTGCTTTGTGTTAAATTTGCAAATTGTATGACTATTTCTATTCTCATTCTCCCTCCCTCTGCCCTTCCTTGTTCCTCCACCTCCTTATTCAAATAGACATCAAGGTGCCATTTGTGAAAGGACCACTCTTCTAAGGACTTCCAGTTATTCTTTCATCAGAGATAAGTTTCTTGTATTTGTGCGTGTGTATTTTCGAACTCTCTATTTTGTTTCCTCAGTCAATTGGTTGATTCTTTTAGAATATCATGCTGTCTTGATTACTGTAGCTTTACAATAAATAGAGGTTGGGTAGTGTTAGTCTAATAGTCTAATAATTCCTTTTTTATAAAGTAGGGTCTTACTCTAGCCCAGGCTGACCTAGGATTCGCTATGTTGTCTCAAGGTGGCATCAAACTCATGGTGATCCTCCTACCTCTGCCTCCCGAGTGCTGGGACTAAAAGGTGCCTAGCTAATAGTCTTTATTCTTGCTCAATATTGTTCTAATTATATTGGGTCTTTTTTGCCTTTTCATGTAAGCATTGGAATTAGCGTGTTGATATATTCCAGGTAACTTGCTGGGTTACTTATTCTGATTACAGTGAATCTATAGATCAATTATAGAGAGTGGATTTTTTTTCAATATTGACCTTTCCTACCCATAAACACAGAATATTTTCCCATTTATTGAAATCTTTTAATTTTTTCATCAGGCATTCCTTTTATAGTTTTTGTACAATTTTTGTTAGCTTACATATAAGTATTTAATTTAATAATAAAATAATAATAGTAATAATAATGATAAGCCAAACACACCAAGGCAGAGACTGCTGATTAAAAAAGGAGATATTCAGATAGTTTGTAAAATGAGAAGAAACCAGTGATGAAAACTGCACATGATTCCTGTGAATAGAAAAAATGGGGCAGAACGGGGTGCTCTGAAGCCTGAGGAAAGTGCTCAGGGCAGGAGTGATCAGATGCATATAATGGGCCCGGTATGATGAATAATGAAATGTTCCTGTGCGTTCACAAAGTAGAGGCCATCATCCATGACCTTGATCAGTGGAGTTTGGGCAAATTCCAGTGGGCAAAGCCCTTATCTTATGGGTTCAGAGAAGTAGAGGAGAGTGACTGGAATTAGTCAATACAGATTAAGGATTTTAGCGAATTTAGATTTCAAAGAAGAAAAGAAACAGAAAAAGCCTCAATGCAATAGAGAGCTAAGAGAGTTTATGTTTTTTTAACATGGGATATTTTACTGGTGATGCACAAGAGTGGTGTATGCATCTCGAGTTTGTTTGCAGTGGCTGCAGACCCTGGCACTCTCCTCTCTCTCTCTCTCTCTCTCTCTCTCTCTCTCTCTCTCTCTCTCTCTCTCTCTCTCTCTCTCTCTTTCTCTCTCTCCCTCTCCCTCTCTTTTCTCTTTATCTCTCTTGGCTTGCAAATAAATAGAAATATTTTTAAAAAATAAAATAAAGTAATCCTCCAAGAGTAGCAGGGAGAGTAGCAGGAAGTAACCTTCAGCCCAGCCAAGGTCAGTGGTAGGACTGTCAAGTGAGATCAGTGGATGCAACTTTGGTGCTTTGGTTTTCTGGCTTGTGTCTGTGTTCCTCTGAAGCGCCATGAGCTAGGCTAGTCAGAGTTGGAGTTCTCCAAATAAAACTTCGCTAAGTAAGCGGCCAAAGAGAGAAGATGCACACAAGTGACCAGGTATGAGAGTGATTAAAGGGTGGACCACAGAAATGAAAGTGAGGATGGAAATAAGGCATGGAATGGGGGTAGGAGAACTGACATACATGAGTGACAGGTGAGAGGTGGAAAGTGTTTATAACTGAGGAGGGAAGGTACTTCTAGGGGAGAGTATGATGAAGGTGTGGATAATGACAACGGCAGGTTCTTGGGGACTTTCCACTGGAAGAGCTAAGGAGGATGTTGCTACCCATCTCTAGTGCACTGCTTTCGCAAAAGCCCTGGGCCTGGGTAACATAAGATCTGATATTGATTTCTCTCTCATTGTTCCAGAGGCCGGAAGTCTAAGATCAGGGCACAGGTAAGTTCAGTGGCTGGTGAGTACCTGGTCTCTTTAATTCCAAAATGGCACCTTGTTGTTGCTGCGTCCTCCAGAGAGGACAAGTGCCTGGTTCTCACATGGCAGAATGAAGAAGAGCCACAGGAGGAGCTCCATGTGCACCGTTTTAAATAAGGAATTAGTCCCATTCACAAAGGCAGAACCTTCATGAGCTAGCATTTCCCAAGGGCCCCACCTACTAAAACTAGTACCCTAGGGATTACATTCTAGTACATGTAGGTGTAAGGACCATATAAATTTAAATAATATCGAGTAGTCAGGATAATCCCAGAAGAGGTTAAAGAACTGAGAGACCAGGATATTTGAAAAGCTTATTGGTTATGTACATGGACATGAACTGCAGAACTCAGCAGTCAAGGCTGAGGCTCCAAGGCCTGATACTGGGAGTTGAGACAGACTTGTTCATGTGAAAGCTATTAATGTAAGAAAGCACATTCAGTCGCTTGCAGATGCCACTGTGGTCAAAAAAAAGAAGTTTCAGGATTCCTGTGGCTTGGCTGCTCCTGAGAAGCAAATATATTTTGCCTCATGTGCTGTGCATTTCAGGAGCAAACAAAAATGATGACACATTTCACCGGGAAGCAAGACAGGATCAAGGTTATGGAATTCAACAAATATGAACTGTCAGACGCTAGAGGACTGGCTTAGTGTAGAGACCTCGGGGTCAAAGTACTCAAGTTTGCCTGGAACTAGAGATCCCAATCTGAAAAAGCTTCAACTCAGTCCTTCACCCTATGAAGGCGGATAAATTGGGTAGCACAGAATTGATTGGCTAGGGTCTTTTAGATGACATCTTAAGACCAGAAGCTCCGTCTTCTTTCCTAGAACATGAGGTAATTTGTGGCTTTTTTTAGGAATGGGGATTGACATTACAACACTCGGCTAATACTAAAATGGAGACATTGATTTCCCCTCACCCCACCTCTGGAATGTGTTCACATATAAGACACCACTCAGAGTGGACAGAGGGGGCAGTAATATGACATCAAAGCCAAGAAAGTCTATATTGATGGGTAACTCAATAATTCGGTCTGAAATGTGCATAGCATGTATACGTAACTCAGAGCAAAATGTCAATCTGTAAAAGTAAGACTTTTTTTAAGTAAGGTACAAGCACATGATTTCAATAAACAGAATCACCTTAGATATGTTCAGAGGTGCTGCTGATTTCTATTCTAATAAATCACCGGGAGGCAGTATGAAAGAGGACTGTCACCCTGGCTGTTCTCTACATGATCTCACAGTAAAGTTTTAAAATGAAGCAAATCCATGACCCATAAAAAATGCAATGTAGAAAATCAGGAAATCAAATTACATAGGCATCATGTCTGATTAATATAAAGATGGACCTCCTTCAAGTACTCATCACTGTAAACTCTTCAATGCATTGAAAGAAGCTCCATACATTCAAAAACAGAGACGTATGTCACCTCGTTACTAAACACGTATTGTACTTCTCAAATACATTAGATATTAAGCAAATCATAAGTAAAGGTTGTTCGTGATTGCTATAAGAAAAATCTTGCAGATGACGGATAAGAAATTGTACTCAATAAAGGCTTATCTCATCCATGGGCTTGCTCTTGTTTTGAAATGTGCTAGGAGACATGAAGCAACACACCGTAAGTTCAAACTCTTCCCTGAACTTTCTATCACAAAAGTAGAATGGGGTTAGTAAGTAACAAATCACTTCAGACCTTCAGAACACTTGATCAGTTACTGAGGATATTTAATCTTGCCAAGCCTACTTGTTTTCTTCTACAAGTCCTCCTTTAGAAAAGTGTATGAAGTAGTCGTGAAAATTCTTCAGCCAGATCCCTTTTTACCTGACAAATAAAGATTAACTGGTGGCCACGGTTCAATGCTGCTAACTGACCAGTCAGACATATTCTGCCTGCCTCCTAATTTATATTTGGCAACAATGACTGAATTCACAGCCTATCGAGTAAATGGCAGCTACTTAAAAGTTTAGATCTGTCAAAAGTGGCAATTATCACTATATTATATACCATTTATGAGACCAATAAATGCCATTTCTATGGAAAAGAAAGCATTTGGGGATGATTAAAAATTAAAATATAGAACCAGACCAAGAAGGATGAAGGTATTTCCATCTCTACAGTCATATACAACTACTGAAGATACTAATCACGACCTTTGCTCTACTGCTACCTTATGCTCTCAAAGGGGCCCTAAATTATCACTAAGGAGAAACTCCACAATGACTGCGAGACCCTGACCTTTAGGATAAAATAATGTTTCACTCTACCTAGTACAAGCACTGCTATGTTTCATAGCCAATGACTGTTAAATGTAATTCTGTTTTCCAAATGTTAATTCTCTACTTCCCATCATACCGACCTGAAATTCCTCTGACTGCTCTATCTCCCACCTGATGATTAAAGAACCCTGAGCAGTGGAGAACCAGGCTGAGTACTAGGCTATCCATGGTCCCCTGCCATAAGGACTGATCCAGATGACCCACAGAAGAGGATATCCAGCTGATTGGGGATGGGGAGGGGGAGCATTGGGGAATTGGGGATAACAACTCATTGTTTGCCCACTAAATAATGTAACTCATTATGGTCAATATATATATATATATATATATATATATATATATATATATATATATATATATATATATATATATATATATTTTTTTTTTTTTTTTAAAAAGAACCCCAAGCAGAGAATGATGAGGAACCTCACCAACATGAGGGTTCACTATCTGTAGTTTCTGGAAAAATCTTCAGGAGCAAAACTCCAGGAGGGGTTTCACAACCCCAGTTACGTTTTGAGGAAGGAGAAAGAACTCTTCATGGTTCTCCTTTGGTGGCAGACAGACATGGGCATCCAACATTCTGTGGTCAGTGATGATCTTTAATTTGAAGTTAAATTATTGCTAAGGGATAACTTATTTATCTTCCTAACATTCATGAAGTTATGAAAAGGCACATCAATCATTTAATAAGAGGAAAAATCAAGAGTTAAGCCTATTGAAACCATGCTTCAGGCCTCCTGAATCCCTTACCAAACTTTCAACCAACCAATCACATAAAGTTCACTTTAGCTCTAGTTCCTGAACCCTTGTATATTTTCTTAGGAAACAAAGGTGAAGAATTGGAACTAGCATCTTGAATTATTCACTGATAAAACATTCATAGCAATGACAATATTCCAAGAATATGCACACTGATTCTGCTCAGTTGGTGGCTCTCCTCAAGGTTCCCTGTTTCTGGGATGATATTTGATCCATTTCACAGCAATTGCACATCACTGTCATCGCCCAGTCAGTAGCTTCCAGACTGCATATCAACTAAACTTTGTCATTTACGAGATCAACCTTATCACAACGTAATTATTACAAATACAATTGATGTAGAAACTGTAGAAACACCATCCACCCCTGTTGCGGTCAGCTTTCTAGTTGCTGCGCAGAAAGAACCCAAGCAAAAGTGGCTTGTAGAGGAATGGGTTTATTTGGCTTACGGACTCC
>PVHP010008839.1:34690-52081 GCA_004024765.1 Zapus hudsonius
CTCTGCCACAGCACTGCAAACAGCGGCAGGAAGGTGTGCCAAACTCTGGCAAGGGGAAGCTGGCTTATAACCCCATAAGCCCGCCCCTGACAACACAGCTCCATCGAGGTTGTAAAACCCAAACTGCCATCAGCTGAGGATCAATCTATCAGAACACATTCAATTGTTTGTGGGGGACACCTGTATCAAACCATGACAACCCCCTCTAGAATTTAGTCTTGAAGATTCATTCAGTAATTTATTATTATGTACATACTACATAAACATATATAATCTCCCGTATGTGATCTCTTCTTGGTACTATGTTAGATCTGAGGCTAGAGTGAATGGTAGGGAAAAATGCAAATACTATTACTGTTCTCAAAGAGCTTAATTCTAGTACTAAAGGAAACAGACTCATGAAATAAATGGGAAGGGGAATAAAGCAACTATGAGAGAAGAGCTCTGAAGGAAATGGGACAGACGGAGTGGCTTTTCCAAGTCTGTGGAGTTGGAGAAATCTTCCTGAAGAAGACACATCTGAGCTGATCTCATCAGCCTTGGAGACAAAGATGATATCTGATACACACACCCATTCTGGAAGCAGATAAAGATGAGGTGGAGGTGAGGACAATGGAGGTTTGCTTTTCTCAAGATGAATCCAAGAGCATGTTTCTCTTTAAATTTTAACTATTATTTTTCAATTTAATCTATTCATTTTTATGATTATGAACTTTACAGTATGAATATATTATTGCTTATTGGTTATATTCCCATCAGGTTATATTTTTTTAATATCCTTTTCCCTGGCTTTTTTTTATCTCCTTTTCCCTGGCCTCATTCCACTGAGAGCCCCCCCTAGTGAGATTATTGGTATTCACAATGAAATCATGAATATACCAGTCAGTCACTGTAGGGAGTGGGGGACAGTGCCTCGGGGTACACATTGCCACCCTGTGGCTCTTACAATCTTTTGCCCCCTCTTCTCCAATGTTCCCTGAGCCTTAGTGAGCGCATTCTGTCTCCATTATAGTAGAGCTGTCTGCATCCTCGGAGTTTCTGCTTTGATGAGTTTTGAGTCTCTTCAGTGTCTACCACCACCTCTGTGGAGGAAGTTGTGAGACCAGAAGCACTCATGTTTAAATTACCACTTTCTAGGTAGTGTCTCCTGGGCCCTGGCAGATGTGATAGAGATGACTTATCTCATACTAGACAGATGGCTGGCGATCTTTTCTTGTATTAGATATTGGTTCTCCTCAATATTCACTGCCATCTGTAAAAAGCAGATTCTCCAACCAAGATCGAGAGCAGCATGGATAAGCATCGTCCTTTCAAAAACATTGTGATGGGCATAACCTCTCTTCTTAGCCAAAGAACAGTTGGAGTGTCTCTCTAGAGTCTATTACCTTCTTAACTAAAGGATTTTGACTTGGTTCTCAGCATCACATATGAATTCCCTCCCACTGAGCAGGCTTCATATCCAGCTGGAGAGCAATTGATTATCCACATAGACCATATGCCACTATTTCAGCTGTGTGTACATCTTACCTGGCTGGTTGTTTGGTAGTGTGCAGGATCCCCTGTTTATTCACACTGTTGGTGAACAGCAGCTTGGATAGCACTTTCTAGCACTATGAAGGCTAGCCATTAGGGAGCTGTCTTCCTTCTCAGTTCTAGCATGATGTCACTATCCTGTGCTGGCAGCCTGTTGTGTCTTCAGCGACAGGGTCTTACCATTTAGCTCTGGAGAGTAAACAAGTGCTTTGTAGCTAACCTACATTGTCTTAGGGATCTCATGGGCCTCTTTGACCAACAGATCTCTTTGTGGGATAACCCATATCTGACTCTGGGATTCATCATCAGAGCCTATGGTTTTAAGGTTAAGCTTTCTCTACCCTCTAGTAGGCACTTCTGCCAGGAGAACCCCCCTCCCCCACCTCTTATTAAGAGTTATGTCTTTTAACTAGCTAACCAGGGGGAAGGTTTCTATGGCACTGACTCATGCTGGCATAGTTTTTCGTATTCCCCTCTGTACCCTCCCTTACCCCCAGCCCCACCCAAGACCTGCCACCCCCTGTATTCTGTCCCTCCACCTGCCTGTCAATCATCTCCTCCTCTCATCCCTCCCTGTTTCCCCTCCCTCCTAGCTCTAGCCTCATTCTGGTTCCTTGCCAGTATTACTGATGCTTACTACAACTTTCAAACAGATCAGCTGAAGAGCATGCTTCACCAAGCACTGTACTATAGATATATTTATTGACTACTACTATTATAGATATTGTTTAATGAAATAAGCAATAGCCATATAAAAGGACTCAACCAGATAGCAGAACTTACTAAAACATGATTTGCATACAAAAGAAGACCTGAGTACAAGTTAATTATGCCTTCCATCAAAGATACTTTTTTCTTCTATGAAATGAAAGTGTAGATAACCAAAATATATGAATCTCCCAGTTCTGAGAGTTCAAAAACAAGAACAAGGGCTGGAGAGATGGCTCATCAGGTAAAGTGCTTGTCTGCAATGCCTGGTGGCCTGGAGTTCAATTCCCCAGTACCCACACAAAAAGCCAAATGTACAAAGTGGCACATGCATCTGGAGTTTGTTTACAGTGGCTGGTGTACCTATCCTCCCTCTCTCTCTCTCTCTCTTTCTCTCTCTCTTTATCTATCTCTCTCTGTCTCTCTCTCTGTGCTTGAAAATAAATAAATGAATGAATGAATAAATATTTTTTGAAAAAGAACAAAATGGCTAAGCAAGAAATGTTGGCTCTGTCTTAAATCTCTTTAGAGTTTTTTTCTGCATTGGAATTCTGACATAGACAAGCTCTTTCCATGTGGAGTCAAAACTGTCCAAGCGGCTCAGAAACTTATAGCGCCCAGTCCCCAGATCATGAAGTATTCCTTCTAATGTCCAGTAAAACTCTCAGAGAGGTTCTAATTGCCCCATTTACCCACACCTGACCTAATCACTGTGGTCAGGGGACTTATAATAGACATCCCAGGCAACATTGCACTCTGAGGTCACAAGATAGAGACCCATGAAATTTTAGCCTTCCTGGACACCTCTTGAATAAACATGGCTGCTATGCAGATCAAATCTTTGATTGATTTCTCCTGTGATTCAGTTTACATTAACAATTTATTAATATCCATATATATATATATTCTGAGACTTCACTCAAGGTGTATATTTTGGCTTCCCAAGGCCCTTGTCAACACACCGAGGCAGTTTGCATTGCCTTGTTGCTCTGTCATAAAACACAATGTGCTTCTAGTCTCTCCTCAGTCCATACATCTTCATGTGTAACTGGACACTAATGTCCCCTGCATGTCTTCATTGTCTCTCATAGCAGAGCAGGAAGGTAGGTATTATACACCTACACTCCAAGACTCAAACATCTCAGAATGCCTCATCAGTCTGTGCTGCTAAAAATACTGAGTGGTCAAAACACAGATGCCAAGGGAGAAAGGAGAGCATTGTGGGACTGAATGCTTGTATTGACCAAGCACTGCAAAGTAAGGAAATTTCGCCTTTAGCTTTTGCACCTCTTAAACTGTACCCCTCAGGGCCCATGCCCCCTCTCGATGACTCTGGGACTCCTAGGCTACTGCTGGAACCCACATTCCCTGGGAAGGAAGAGAATGTGAACTCAAAGATGGCATTCAGTGACTTGTTTTGCATTATAAAGGGACCTCATATCAATAATAATAAGAGATAATTAATTAAAACCCTGAAAAATTGTCCTTGTTCTCTGTTGTTCCACTGAATAATTTATCACCACATTATCAGAGAACCCAAAAGAACAAGGATATATATAAGCAGCAATGTCTCTCCCTCCAATTTTTATTTTGGCTTTCCCCACCCACTCCCATCTCTCAACAGTATTCCCCCTCTACTTCCCCAACACCTCCCAATCCTGTTGCTGGATGGGCATTTCAGGGTAGAACTTGTCAGTTCAACATACTTCCAAGGTAACCTAAGTCCTTCTCTAATTCAAGTAAAATTTAGTACTTCCTGTTAGTTTTATGCACAAATGCTTTACATATATATATATATATATATATATATATATATATATATATATATATATATAAAATAAAGCTAGTATATGACTTTGTCTCTCAAGAAGGGCAGGTCATTCAAACAGGGCCCCGGAGAATCCACAAAGAAGCTATTTCTGACCTCTCTAGGGCGTGAAGTCTCACTCTATGGCAATGTCTTTGGACATTGAAATCCTAGGGTCGCCTGCCAATCTCTCGCTGTTACGGGCTAATTTAGAAACATTAGCTGCTGAGTTCCTGTTTCATCCAGTTCACCGCCTAGTTGCTTAAGGACAAGTCTGGGCTGTTACCTCCTCCCAGGATGGCCTCCAAAGTATTGCCTGTCAAAATGACACAATGCCAATATTATAATAGAGACCCAGCTTAAATATTTGAGGCAAACAGCAAAGTTGTCACCAACCAGCTGCCAAATACAGGCTACCTCTGAAAAAATCTTCCTAAAAGAAACACACACACACACACACACACACACACTGTCTCCATTTTTTATGCACTGATGACAGTATTTTAATGTCACCAAAGGCAGGGTAGAGACATGCATTATGCAAATGTGGTAACAAATGTAAAATGATAAATTAGCAAGCCACTATTTAATTATGATTCTGACTAATTCCTGTCGATCGTGCCACAGCTAATGAACCTGAACTTGTCCTGGTTGGCTGCGGTGTCCTGTGGAAACATTTCCATTTGGTTTGTTTGCGGCTTCCGCAGCTCTGTTAGGAGATAGCATCCGTTTAATGAGCTCCCACTTCAGTACAGAGCTGCGCAGCTCACCCCTCACTCCTCCTCGGCATTCAGGCTCTGTGCTCCACCATTGTTTTAAAGCAAATACTAATTTATGATTACCTGTCACATTAGGCCATTGAAAATTGTCCTCACACTGGCTCACATGAGCAGAATGCTAACGAGCTGATTATGGACCATGGCAGTGTCCCTTGCTTAGAATCCATGGACATAAATTCAGATCCCAGAACAATATGTGCTTCAGAACAATAGATGCTGTGTGAGAGGAGGGAGAGGAGAGGGGAGGGTGAAGCCCTCCCATGTAAATGCAGACTCTCCAAGGCTGACAAACTCAGCAATGACCTAATTCACTGCGCACAGAGCATCAGAAACACGGCTACGCTGTGTCAGGGACAGAGGGGGATGAATGACTCTCCAGCTATTCACTGCCGCCACGCTCATTATTTAATTGAAGTCTGATGCCCAGGCAAGCTGGATCCTGACATGGTGTCTGCAAGCCTCTATTGTATGGAATAAATCCTGTAGATGTGCCCTGAAACACTACTTGCAGAGAAAATTCCAATCAATAATACTTCCAAAATGTAGCTTTTCATTTCCAAGCCTAATATTTACCTGCAGGCTTCAGCACAATGCTCTTGTATGGGCATTTTATTCCCCCACCCCCACCCCCACCCACGTCTGTCTGTCCTCTGTTACAAGCATGCCACTTGAACTTTCAAATACAATATTAAACAAAATGCCTCATTAAATCTGCTTTTCCTTGATTTTAGCCCCTATAATTTGCCCCCATAAATTAAAGCTACGGGGATACGTGACTGTGCCTTTTTATTGGCTGTCTGCTTGGTTTGTTTTTATAGCCTGACTTCATTCTGCCCTGGGACACTGTGGTTTGCTTATGAGCTTCCCATCCTTCCTGGTTCAGGGATTGCTGCAAATGCTACTTATTCAGAAATGTGTGCTCCAATCTTAATCTTTAGTTAAAAATACAGCTTGAGACATCAACCATGAGGACCAGCATGACAGAAATACCAAGAAACACTCATAATCCCGTTCACATCTCAAAGGCTTGCATGCAGCAGCCATGGGTAGCAAGCATATTCATTTTGAAAATGGAGATGAGAAGCCTAAACCAAGCTGCCCATGTGCGGTGGACAGGAATAGAGACATTGACCCTGGACTTGTGTCTCCAGGCACACGGCCTTCCTGTGGCTTCCTCTTCCTCCTTCTTCACTACCATTCTTAAATCATTTCCTCTTTCCCCCCTTCTACTCATCCCCTCCTCCTTATTCTTTTTCTCTTCGTCCTCTCTGCCCTCCTTCTATACTTTTGGAAGACCACCTGTTTAGAAACTACAATCCTCATAATAGAGCTGTAAAATCCTTTTGGGCATTTGCCTATGCTTAGTTATTCAGACTTGCATCTCGTGCAATGGGATACATGAATTAAAAAAAAAATAAACAGCCACCTTTGATATCATTAAAAAAAAGAAACAGCTATGACTCACAGCTACCTAAGCTCATTATACATTTTGAACAAATTCCCAGACATTCCAGACTAAAGCCATGGCCTCTTTAGCAGTTCTGTGTAACATCTCTGTAAGGGTGGCTGTTTTATCTTATTCCTCACCACCTCTTTCCTGCTGCAGTGAGTGGAAAAGTCCTGGCTGAGCTGAAGCAACTACAGGTCAGAGGAGCTACCATGCAGCACTGTAACATACCCTGCCTGTCAGCCTGCTCTACAATAAGAGAAAAGGCAAAAACAAGATTTCTTTGAACTTGTCTGTTTTATAATTTCAAATTCTTCCCAGGAAGAAGAAGCCCTAATCAGGATGAGTGTCCAAGACTGCGAAATTACTAATATTAATTTGAACCACATTTCGGGTTTATTCCCAGGAGATGATGATGGCTCTTAAAAATTAGCAATTTTCTTCATTGCACAAATGAAGTAATACAGCTTCTATTTCAAATAATGACCAATTTACACCATGGCAACCTTGACCCACTGTTTTCCTAAAAAAATAACCGAGGCTTAATTTGTCCTTCGGATGTACACATCTGGTTCTCTAAACACAAATTATAATTTACTGGGCAAATTTGCATGTAGTTTTCCTTTTAATGGAGACTGAAGAATCTAGAAACTCAGTTGTTCATATTATTATCTTAATGTGAATGCAGCAAAAGATTTTGAGTTACTCAACAGAATATTTTTCAAAGTACCTATGTTTAAACTGCAGAAAAAAATGGAAGCAAATTAGGTAATTACTGTCTACAGCCATATGGGTGCTAACAAATTTCTTCTTCCTCACCTATAATGAACTCTCAAAGCCAGCCAAGATAGGGGAGCCATGAATGGTAGTGCAGGTTTGTCATACACAGGCAAATTGCTTTCCCTGATTTACATAGGGAAAAAAGACCAGGTGCCTATTTACACACTGGATAATCCGATTGGCTTATTTTGCAAAACAGTCCCTTTCCCTTACTTGGCAGCACTGAGCATCCCTGTTCTCAACCAGAAGTACTAAGGATATGCCTTAGATACAAGGCCACACAATGACTGTGCCCAAGTCTATCCACAGAAAGGTGGAAAGGTAGTGAGAACCATCTGATGTGTGCTTATAAAAAGCTGATGCGGGCCTAAGGACCCAGGTGCAATTCCCTGGTACCCACATAAGCCAGATACACAAAGTCACAAAGTGAAATGTGTCTGGAGTTCATTTACCATGGCTGGAGGCTCTGGCATGCTCTCTCTCTCTCTCTCTCTCTCTCTCTCTCTCTCTCTCTCTCTCTCTCTCCTTGTAAATAAATAAATGAAATATTTTTAAAAGTGCCCATGATGAAGTGTAATGGGTAGGAGAAATCTCACTGAGACTGAAAAAGAAACTTAAAGAATTCAGATTTTCATTTAGTATGTGATAAAAGGTTCACTACAGAAGGTTTTGAACATTTACCTAATTCTCAAGCACTCATTCTCTTGAGGTCAGAATAGAACCACTAGATGATAAGTATCCTTCACAAGATGAGTAAGATGAGATGGTTCAGACACAGACACATCCAGGAGTCAATGACCCATAGTGATGAAAACTGCTGAGCAATGCCAGTTGGAAAAGAAGGTTGTAGGAAAGGGTTAAGGAGGAAAAAGATCAAGGCTCGGGAGGGTTTGTGTGAGGGTAGGGGAGCATGAGCTGGATTTCGTTTTCCATAGCTAATCTGAGAGGTCACATGCAAAACCCTCTGTAAGTGTTAACCCATGGTCTCTCTCTGCAGTAGGCTGGGAAAACAGAACTGAGCCTATTCGCCATGTATTTTTCATGAGGAAGGCAAATCTGAAATTGTGAAGTCAGGTTCCCAGCAGTGAGCTTGCTGTCAGAGAATCTTCCTAGCAGGTAAGTCAGCCTCAAAGACAAGAGGAGAAAATGGGATGTGAAAAGACAAAAGTGACCAGCATTTCCACCCCCACTGGGACCCTCCAAATAACACAGCCATGGCAGCAATGTAAGCTTCCTGAGCTGTCACAGAGCCCTGTGAATAAAGCAAGTGACAAGCAAAACTAATTTAAGGTGGCAGTTGATGAACATTCGCCCATGGAAAAGCCCCCTCCGAGCGTTTCCCTTCCCAAGGATCTTAGAAACAAAGTAGGACCCACAACAGGCTCAAATGGTAGAATGTGTGAATGTTAATTCACACACACGTTATGAAACAGAATGCTATCGTAACTCTCTGATATTTTATGTCACTTCTGTATATATGTGTGATCTATATTCATTCACACATAAGTAATGTTAAAATGCCAAATTGGAAAGAGTCAGCTCAATCATGCTTAATGATATGACACTTTCTGGGAATAAAGCTTTCGGGATATGACAGTCAGACAAGGTACTTAAAAATTGATGCTAAAGCAGGTGTAGAAATATTTAGGTATGTATACATGGGGAGTGAGGAGAAGAGGGCTCGTGTTCTGAAAAAGAGTCCAATCCAACCCATCCCTACCCTTGTCTTTGGAAACAATTCTGTGAATGGTCAGCAGCATCCAGGAGTCTTAGCTGATACTGAAAGCCATCAGTAATTATGTGAAGACACAGCCTGTCCTTCTGCCTCCCAGCTGGGGGAACCACTCCTGCTGTGACCCTGCAATAACATACCTCCTCTAAGCAGAACCCACTGGAGCAGGGAGCCATGCTCCCATCAGAAGGATGACTCTCTGGCCATTCAACCGTCCTCTTGACGTCTCCAGGATTATTATTTGGAATGCTCCCAACACAGGCAAAAAAGGAAAGAGAACAGATGAGAAAAGAAATCAGTGTCTTTCAGGGAATGAGTAAAAGACGTGCATATGTGTGTGTGTGGGGGGGTGCTTTTATTTGAAGTGTTCAGACATGCTGAAATAATGACCCTGGCAACACGTTAGTAAAACATTAGAAACACTTTAGTAAACAAATCATTTAATTATAGCCTTCTCTCAGGCAGTTTATATTGCTTGACCTCTGACCTTTTATATTGCTGTACCTAAACTCAGCCTGGGATTCACACTTCCTATTCTTGTCACAGAATCTTTCCATCTTGTACCATTTAATATAGTGTGCTCCAGGTGTTCTGTGGAGAATGAATAGTTATATTACTACCTGTCAGACACAATCACACTCTATTCATCATTCCCGGCTGGCTGCATGAAGCCCGGCTTCCAGCAGGCTCCCTCTCTATTTCCTTGTTCAAACGTCTGTGGTGCTTTCGGCCCATCTGTCAAGGCTGTCATTTAGAGGGAAAACAGTATCAGCGCTTTAAATATATGGAGTTCTCTATTGAAACAGTGCTGTGATTGAACTGTCAGCATTCTCGGGATCACAGACAGTAATTCATGACTGGTCAGGGCTCCATTGAGGTTGCTATTACTACGGTGACCCTGAAGGGTCACACTGAGGGTTTCTACTTTACAGTTTGGTCTATAAATAGTGCAATTAACTTTTTAAGGATTACAAAATGCTCTTGAATTCTCTTTGCAGTTGGTTTGTTCTTGCATGGTTTAAAGCCACAAAAAAGAAGAGAGAGAGAGAGAGAGAGAGAGAGAGAGAGAGAGGGAGAGAGAAAGCATCTATGAAATTGCTGAAATATGTGCCATATGAATATATATATTGTTTTGAGAGTGAGCACTTGAAATGCATGAATGTATTTTAAGCCACCGTTTGCTGTTTTGGAACATGATAACATATGTTAAGATTTCTGCTGAAATTAAAAGGTTTCTGAATCTGGAATAAAACATGATGGATGTGAATGAAAGGACTTCTGTTCATCCTTATGGAGAGGAAGTGAAGGCTTCCAGTTCTCCAAATTGTACCTTTCAAAATCAAAGGGTTTCACACAGTTTCCAGTCCCAATTGCTCAAGCCAAACACCTGCATTTCCAGCTAAATTCAGCAAAAACACTCTCAGGAGCCAAATGTTATCTCTAATCTAAGAACACAGTCCCTCAAGAAACAGAATGTGGGATATTGACCAAGCCTCTGCTGACTGAAGCATTTGAAAGCCTCACAGCACCAAGAGATTCTCCAGTTCCCTCCTCAAGAAGCCAAGGTCCTATCTCCACAAACAGAGCAAGTCAGCCACAGAGCCCAGGATATAAACACCACAGCAAACCACAGCTTTCTGTATGGCCAAGTCTATCAGGCCCCAACTCTTCCTCCCTAGAAACCACAATCTGAGAGGTTTCCTTGTCAGCATCCCTCTGTCATCACATTTTAAAGGATTCTTAGGGGTCTCTAGGATGCATTTCTGAATCTGAGATGGGATTTGATCTTGAGGTTTCTGCTGCCATGGGCTCCCTGCACACAGAGACGATGCTCTGTTGCCTCTCAGATGGATGTGTGATGTTTTCTCCTCCACAGGATCATTTAATGATCACATTATGCCTGCTAGTCCCACAGTTTGTGCAGCAAAGAGATTTTGCTCATGAAGTTCTTCAGTGGACAAAGCCAATGAGCATGTTTAATTTGTGATGCAAGATTTTGTGGCTAAAAATAACTATCAATTTTCATCACCATATTTCCTTGCTTCAAAGGTCAATTTACCCAGTTCTTTTTTTTTTTTTTAATGGAAGAAAAGACATGCTGGTCTTGTGTGGGAGGATCAGCAGAGGAAAATCACAGACCTCACAAAATGGACCCTCCTGATAAATATTTATGTCGACGATCCTCTCAAAGCAAAAGAACACATCATTTTCTTAAACATCCTCCTCATCTGGGGAAGAAGGATTAAGGCAGAATGTCAGCTAGCTTAAAGGTCTGCAGGAGGCAGAAGAAAGAGGAAAGAGGCAGAAGCCTTCCCATTAGAGCTGTATTTTCTGGAACTGCTTCTCACACCAATTCATGGCCATGCAGAAGTAAAAGCTACTGCTGATTCCAGCCAGGAGTAAGGGCAATTAAGAGGTCATCTCATCCAGTCCATGGGCATCTTCTTTTTTTCTGGAGACAATCATAAAGGGCAGGAGGAGAGGTGCCCAACTAGCCCGTGTCATCATTGCTGTTATCTTTGTGACTGCTTTCGTCTCTTCTTGCACTGAGTCACAAAGCAAAAAGCCTTTGCTTATAGAGGCAGGATGAGCGCCAGTCGCATTCCATTAACTGGCGTATTACCAGGCGCTGTGCCATCCCATTGGAGTTTCACTGAGCATTCAGAACTGCTTAATTATGTACAGTAAAGACAATCTGCTGAGACGGCCTCCTTGATTAATATGGGAGGGGGAGGGGTGAAGGGTCACCTACAAGGCTTCTCTTGCCTTTCACAGAACTCACTCAGTGTGACCAAAAAAAAGGCTTTTGTGAGTTTAAAAAAAAATAAAGAGCATTTGGGTGAAAAAGATATGTGCATCTAGGGATAAGACTACTTTTGATTCTGCAGGCTAACTAGAGATACCCCCCCCTGCCGTGCTGGCATTCAACTGCATAGTACATTCCTTATAAATTATACCACCCCATGTTAATTATAGTGTGCTGACAGCGCTTGTCATTACTCAGCCTGCTACAGGCTTTGTGTGCTTGGATTTTAATAGCTGTTTGTTCTGAGGAATGTGGCAGAGCTGAGCCGGTCATTGCTAACATCCCTTTCTTCAATCTTTCACACTGGTTCTATTTTTACAACCCCAAGCCCTCCTCTTCTGGTTTCCTCACACACCCCTTCCCACAGTAAAGCAGATATATAGGTTACCGTCTAGAAATGCCAATGCATTCATTCAGACACAAGAAACCGAGGCTTACATTGTGCTATGCTTATTGTCAGCCTTTCAAAGCCTCCAGCTGAAATACTCCTTTTTTTTTCTCCTTTATCCAGCCTCTGATCAAAACTGCAATAGCTCTAATCTAATGGGATATTTGGAGATTCCTTCCCCAAATTATAATTGGGCATTTTTCTCTCAGACAGGATCTCAAACACCAATCTTATTCATATCTATGGTGATACCTGTGACAGAAGACTCGACAATGGTGAAAACAACATCCAAACCTGAGCAGATGAGTTTACATTTCACACGGCTACTGTTACAGTCATCAACAAATGCAAACACAAGAACCTGCATTTTACCTTTTTAAAAAGTACTTAATGAGCTCTTACTCTGCCTCACAAGCAAAAGCTGGACTTCAGGAAACAAAGATGAATAAAATATGATGTCCCTGGCTGGAGAGATGGCTCAGGGGTTAAGGCACTTGCCTGCAAAGCCTAAACTGGAGTCCATTTGCAGTGGCTGGAGGCACTGGTGCACCTATTCTTTCTGTCTGTCTCTCTTCTCTCTCTGTTTGCAGATACATATATATATAATCTCCTGTCCTGTAGAGACTCAGAACAGAGCAGGAGAGCAGATGTGTAAATGAGTAATTACCCTTCCACGTGCTGAGTAATAATAGAGATGTTCTCACCAACTTCTAGGCATCCCCAGACAGGTTCCCATGGATTCATAATTCTGCCCTGGCTAGAGCTCCTACTGTTATATCAGGTGATGCCTGGAACAGTCACAGCTTTGATCCTATCCTATTTTTCGAGGTCTCTTCTATTTGAGGGTCACTCTGTCTTCATATCACCCTGTCTTGAGAATTTCCAGTAGAACTATTCATCTTGCTCTTCAGAGGAGCCAGAAAGAAATCCATCACGGGCCGAGCCTGAGTGCAAAGCACAGTGCTGACCTCAAGTTGTCCTCTCCATCACAGCAGCTTTCTTATGGGCCACGTTCCCAGTGCCAGGCCCCTTCCTCCTCAGGCAGAGTTTTACAGGGTTCTTCTGTCTTACTATGGAGAGGCTCCTGTCTGCCCATCTCCCTCAGGACACAGGGAATTCCATATAAGCCTGTATTCCTCTCACCTTGCTTTCTCCTTCTACGGTTTCCTCAAATGCCAGTGTGCCATATTTAGGGTGGTATGCCCTGGGAGGAAAGGATAGAGGGAACCGGACTCACTGAGGGGGTTTTGCTTTTCAATGAAAACTGGAAACTGAAATTTAATGTCTCAAGGGCAGGACTGAAGTGCCATAATACCATGGTAATGCCACATTTAGGAGTATAGTATCACCTTCTCTACAAGCCTCCGCCCACATTCTAAGCAGGAGAACCCAAAACACTGGGCACTCTGTGAACTGCTCAGTGAACCTCTCTGTGTTGTTACTGCTCCACGGGGACCCAAGCTGCTTCACAAGTATCCCAAGTAATTTATCTACATCAAATGACCAATTCCAAAGTGTGCAACATGACAGCAATTTCAGACATTCCTTTCCCTCCTCTAGTAGAAAACCCTGCATTCCAATTGACCATGATCTCTTTGCTTGTCTGGCAAGCACACAGGATGACATTCTTTTGAATTTCAACCCGTTTTAGTTCAATTAAGGGCAAATGACTTTTATATGTGATAAAGACAGGAATAATTGTATGCAACAACCACAAGCAAATAATAAAGCAGTCTCCAATAAAATGTATGATTTTAAAGAATAGTTTGTTTTTAAAAGCTTTTACCATTTCAGTATTTACAAATAAATTCCACATTAAAAGTGTAAAAACTCTCTGTCTTTCTCTGCATCTCTCTGCTTGAAAATGAATAAATAAAATATTTTAAAAAAGAAGTCTTTTTAAAAAGTGTAAAAAAAATATGACTCATTAAAAACAGTAATTTGGGTTGTTTTTCTTTTTCTTTTTCATTTAAAATCTGTATTTGTTAAACTCATGATAATTTGGGCCTGTCCCCAGATTTATTTATTTACATATATAGTTTTTGTTCATTTATTTGAAGTAGGGTCTTGCGCTAGTCCAGGATAACCTGGAATTCATTATGTAATATCAGGGTGGCCTCAAGCTCACTGCAATTCTCCTACCTTGTCCTCCTAAGTGCTGGAATGGTCATGAACTTGAACTGGTTAACTGGCATTACAGGGACCTTAAGCCCATCGCTCATCATGGTTTGCTTGAAGGTGACCACTGCAAGGTACCCAGCAAGCCCACAGTGTGGAAAGCATCATCCCATAAGACATGACTGGTGATTTGTGGGTCTCTTTGTAGGAAATGCAGAACATTAGAAACAACCCTTTAGGGCTGGAGATATGGCTCAGCTGTTAAGGCACTTGCCTCTAGTGCCTAAGGTCCCTGGTTCAATTCCCCAGGACCCACATAAGCCAGACCCACAAGGTAGTATCCCTGGTGCCCTCTCTCTCTCTCTCTCTCTCTCTCTCTCTCTCTCTATATATATATATATATATATATATATATATATATATATATATATCTGCTTGGAAATGAATGAATAAAATTAAAAAAAAAGAAACAACCCTTTAGTCACCAGAAGAATTTCCCTTTGCTAACAGGACTGCCAGCACATACTCCTGAAAAGAGAACTTATATATATATATATATATATATATATATATATATATATATATATATGTGTGTGTGTGTGTGTGTGTGTGTGTGTGTGTGTGTGTGTGTGTATGAATGTCTCTTGTCCCTATAAGACTTGAAGCAAACAGCCTGATTTCCCCATACCCACTGGTACCAGTCTTGAGATTACTTACAGGGGAGGTTAGAAGAGAGAGCCAATATGCTTAGCTAGAAAAATGATCGCAGAAATATAACCCCATCGCGTCTCAGGGTAGGGTCCATGACTAGACACACCATACTGCTGGGCCGATAGCTCAGTGCACAAGAGTGCACATGGTACAGAAGCATGACCACTAGTGTTCCGATCCCCAGGACGCATGTAAAAGCTGGACCTATAGCAAGCATCTGTAATGCCAACCTTCCTACCACAAGATGGGAAGCAGGCAGAAGCTAGTGGGCCAGATTGCCAGGTGTGAGCAGAAGTAACAACCAAGACTCTGCCTCAAACAAGGTGGAAGGGGAGTACTGACACCCCAAGTTGTCTTTCGACTTCCAAACGCTCACTGTGGCATGCACATGCACACGGTCACACATACAAACATACACTCCAAAATAAATAAAGAAATAAATGAAGTTTAAGAGATGAACCATGGAAACTAGTCTGAGAAGGAAAAGAGAGAAACTGAAATTGCAAGTGGTTATAAACTCCAAGATGAGATAAAAGTCAAGGTTTTTAAAAAATATTTTATTTATTTGCAAGCAGAGAGATACATACAGAGAGAGAGAGACAGAGAGACAGAGACAGAGAGAGAGAGCCAGGGCCTTCAGCCTCTTCAAATCATCTCCAGACACATGTGCCACCTTGTGCATCTGGCTTATGTGGGTCCTGGGGAATTGAACCCGGTTCTTAGGCACTGGAGGCAAGCGCCTTAACCGCTGGGCCATCTCTCCAGCCCAAAAGTCAAGTTTTTGAAGTGCTTAATAACCATGAAAGGCAAAACGTACTGGATACAAAGGAAGATAATGACTGGTTGTGTCTCATTTCCTCCAGACACTCACTTGTCTCCCTTTATAGGGGTAAAGGAGTAGAGTTTGCTATTGTAGCTTACTAGGGAGTATTGGTGAAGGTCAGTGCTAAAGTTTCTAGGACAGTAGTTCAAATCATTTCTTGCTATTCATCTCTGCCAAAATCCCCTCAGATGATGAAATAAGAATTAAATTCACCAGTCAAAATATCAAATTCCCAGTGAATTTCATATTGAAAGATGAAAATGTTTTAGAATAATAATAGAAAGTTTTAGTTGCATTAAAATAATTTTTATGAATTGCTATTTAATGGGGCCTTGTGTATTTGTTAAACCCTGAACCTGAGGAAAACAAACCTGAAATTTAGTAGCTCATACAAACCATTATTTGGTGAGATTTATTTTATAATCCCTATAATTCTACATGGGAATTTGTTTGACCCGGAAATGCATGTTCTTCTCTGTGGCCAGCCAAATTTATGAGAGACTAATAAAATTCTTTTTTAAGAAGAACCCAAGTGTCAGAAGCCATTTCCACTTTGATCTAGTTGGTACCATACCCTAAATCAAAAGCCCCTTCAATTTAACTAACAGGATGACAGCCAACAAGGCGTTAACATGATCTGTGGTTCTCTGTCAACAAATTTGCTGCCAGCAAGTTTCTGCAAACTTCCATCATTTTTGTCATGTTGCTGGAACATGATCTGTCTAGTTTCCCCATTGCTGTGACTTGTAATTTTTAAAATGTGTGCCTAATCTGCATATATAATGAAACTCATCAGAAAGAAAAATATGATTCCTGTACTCACTGACAATAAATAGAGCCCAGCATTATCGGGGAAAATCCCAACTCATATGCAAAAATTCAAAGCCCTAAATGTACTTAAAAGCTTCCTAGACAAATCAGTGAAATCTTAAGCCAATATATATATATAGGTTATCTCTAGCTGAATGACTACTATCCCCAGGATTCTCAACTCTTAAATAGTTTTATTTATTTATTTGCAAGCAGAGATAGAGACAAAGAGAATGGGCATGCCAGGACCTCCAGCAGGCAAACTCCAGATGCATGCCTTGATGCATCTGGCTTTATGTGGGCACTAGGGACTCAAACCTGGGTCATTAGGCTTCGCAGGTAAGTGCCTCAGCTGCTGAGCCATCTCTCCTGCCCAATTCTCAACTCTTACTATACATTAGACTCAACTGGGAAATTTTTAAAAGACCAACAAATCGCAAATGTTACCACTCAAAGACCAGATTTTACAGGAGCATCCAGTGTTCTACCAGAACTAAGAACTCAAGTCCCCAACAATAGGTGGATGTATAGCTATGTTTAACAGAAGCTTGAATGAGGTGTGATATTCAGCATTGATTACTGTGATCAATCACATTATTAGTTTCTGTTTCTCACTTTATGTCTATTAAGAACATATTCACAGCGAATCATGGTGCCTTAAGCCTGTAATCATGGCAGTTGAGAGCCCAAGCCAGGAGTTGTTATGAGTTCAAGACCAGCTTGGGCTATGTGAGTTCCAGGCAAGCCTGGGCTACAGGGTGAGACCTACCTCAAAAAAAGAAAGGAAGAAAGGAAGGAAGGAAGGGAGGGAGGGAGGGAGGGAGGGAGAGAGAGAGAGAGAGAGAGAGAGAGAGAGAGAGAGAGAGAGAGAAAGAAAGAAAGAAAGAAAGAGAGAGAGAGAGAGAGAAAGAAAGAAAGAAAGAAAGAGAGAGAGAAAGAAAGAGAGAGA
>PVHP010008840.1:0-52074 GCA_004024765.1 Zapus hudsonius
CTGAGTTGTCCCCAGCTCTCTCACTGCCTTCTGAAAAATACTCTCCATTGGAGAGTGAAATCAATATATGTTAAGTGAGACAACATTACTATTTTGGATAGCTCCTAATGGGTATAGCCCCTCTGTAGCTCTGTGGTAGTGGGAATTTCCCCTAGAAGCCCGAGTTCTTGGTCCCCATAGGATTTTGCCATGGATCCCAGTTCCAATTATGAGTTCCTGTCACTAAGTGGATCTCTTGGCCAATCATTAAGCCATTGATTACCCTCCTCAGTTTAGTGCCACTATTGCACAGATGAGTATTTCTTGACTTGCTGGTCTCTTCCATATAGCCATGTGTTCAGCATTCTTGTGACAACTGTCTATATTGTGTATCAGTGATCTCTGCTTTAATATCATTGACCAGTTTCCCCTGGCAGCTCATGCAACACCTTCCAGTGCTACACATCCTATCATCTGGGAGCTGGTTATCATTCTGAATCTAGACAGATCTCTTGGTGTTGTTTGATGACACTCTGATTTCTTCAGCAATGGGGTCTTACCTTAAGCCTGGGACAGGAATTCAAGAGCTTTGACAGAAGTCTGTCATATTTTGGAGACCTCGTGGGTCTCTTTGATCAACAGCTCAGTGTAGAAAGGAATCAATAACTGGGACCACGCTGCTTTCCATAGTGGTTGTACAAGTTTGCATTCTCATCAGCGGTGAATTAGGGTCTTTTTTCCCCCACATCCTCACTAGCATCTATTGTTGGTAGATTTTTTAATGATTGCCATTGTGACTGGAGTTAGATGGAATCTCATTGTTGTTTTGATTTGCATTTCTCTGATGATTAATGACATTGAACATTTTCTCAAGTGGGAGTTGGCCATTTGTATTTCTTCCTTTGTGACTTCCCTGTTGAGTTCAGTTCCTGTCTTTTGTTTTCTCTGTGGTTGCTGTGGGTCACAGCAGAGGCAGGGCTGGTGGCTGGCCAAGTGTTGTTTGTTCCACGGAGCTGGGTGAACAGGACGCAAGCCAAGGAGAGAAGAAAACTTTTGGGATACAGCTGTCGTGGGTGGGACGGGCAGATATCATTTATTGTATGTGGAAGGGTCATATTTATAGGGAGAAGTCAGGAAAATTAGAGGCAGGGGCATAGCAAGGGGATTGGTCGGGGCAGGGTGGTCTGTGGGTACCTCACAAGTAGATAGGCAGAAGTCAGAAACCTATGAATGCTAATCTGCATAATTTGAGGGGCTTGCTCAGCCCTGAGTGGCGGGAAGTACGTGATTCTGGACATGAGTTAGGTGGTGGCAGCTTATGGGGGAACTGTCAACTATTGTCATCACTGCTGGGGTGAGAACACAGGGTTCACTGTGACTTACTAGGGAGCCCCGAGGTTTAGGGCAAGGGAGGAGGGTGGTGAAGCATCTGCTGAGTCTCAGCAGTGAGCCATCAGAGCTTCAGCCTATCTCAACTTCTCTTAACCCCATATCCTCCATGCCTTTTTAGCAAGATACCACAAGTTCCCCATTTTATGAGAGGGTTGTTTGATAATTTTTTAGTTAATTTTTTGATTTCTTTGTATGTTCTAGATATTAGACCTCTATCTGTATTGTAGCTGGTAAAGATTAACTCTTAGTTTGATGGTGGTCGATTGGCTTTGAGTATGGTATGCTTGTCTGTACAGAAGCTTTTTAGCTTGATGATATCCCATTGGTTAAGTGATTGTAGCACTTCTTGGGCTACCAGAAGTTTGTTCAGGAAGTTTTTCCCTATTCCTATCTCAAAGAGAGTTCTCTCACATTTTTCTTCCAGGGTTTTCAGAGTTTCAGATCTTATGTTGAGGTCTTTGATCCATTTGGAGTTGATTTTTGTACATGGTGAGAGGAGAGGATCTAGTTTCATCTTTTTGTAAGTATTTATCCAATTTGTTCAGCACCATTTGGTAAAGATACTATCTTTATGCCACTTAATATTATTGGCATCTTTGTTGAATATGAAGTAAATATAGTTGCTTGAGCTTAGGGCAGTTTCTTCAATTCTGTTCCATTGGTCTATCGGTCTATTTTTGTGCCAATGCCATGCTGTTTTTGTTGTGATTGGTTTGCAGTATAATTTTAGGTTGGGTATGATGACATGCTTCTTTTACTAATGATGACTTTGGATATCTGAGGTCTTTTGCCATTACAAATAAATTTGGTGATTATTTTTTCTCTGTCTGCAGAGAATGAAGCTGGTATTTTTATTGGTATTGCATTGAATCTGAATATAGATTTTGGAAGTATAGCCATTTTCACAATATTAATTCTATCTAACCAGAAACATGGGAGATCTTTTCACATCATCCTCAATTTCCTTCTTGAGTGTTTTTATGTTTTCATTATACAAGTCTTTAACCTCCTTGGTTGGTGTTATTCCAAGGTATTTGATTTTACTTTTGGCTGCTGTATTATTTCACTGATACTTTTTCTGTGTGCATGTTATTTGCATACAGGAAGACTACAGATTTTTCTGTGCTAATTTTGTATGCTGCCACTTTGCTGAAGGAATTTATCACCTTCAGGAGTTTGCTGATACTATTCTTCAAGTATGTTATGTATAGGATCATGTCATCTGCCAAAAGGGATAGTATCACCTCTTCATTTCTAATTTGTATCCCTTTTATGTCTTTCTCCTGTCTTGTTGCATTAGCTAGAACATCAAAGACTATTTTGAAGAGCAGTGGTGATAATGGGTACCCCTGTCTTGTTTCTGAATTTAGTAGGAACTCCTTGAGTATTTCCTCATTGAGTATTATTTGGACTTTAGGAGTTTTGTATATGGCCTTCATTATGTTGAGGTATAGGCTCTCTATTCCAAGTCTTTCAAGTGTTTTGATCATGAAGTGGTACTGGATTTTGTCAAAGGTTTTCTCTGCATTGCTTAAGATGACCATGTGGTTTTTGTGGTTAAGTTTATTAATGTGGTGGATTATGTTGATTGATTTCTGTATGTTGAACCAACCCTGCATCCCTGGGATGAAGCCTACCTGGTCGAAGTGGATAATACTTTTAATATTGTGGTAGTTTTGAATAGATGTCCCTCAATAGAATTTGTTATAATTGTGTTTATTATAATTGTAAATTGTCTCCAGCCTACTGGCTGGAGGAGGTGTCACTTTGGACTGGCCTCCTGGGGTCTGGCCCTTTCTAAATTGGATGCAAAATACTAGGGATACATATGTAAAAAAGCAGCTGGAACCCAAGTCTGGAAGTTCTGCTATTTGTGAGTTACAGTGTCACAATGTTACAGAGTTTCTTGCTTGTTTCTGGAGGTGCTGGGTCTCTCTCTCTCTCCCTCCCTCTCTCTCTCTCTCTCTCTCTCTCTCTCTCTCTCTCTCTCTCTCTCTCTCTATCTCTCTCTCTCTCTCTCTCTGCTTGGATCTGAAAAAGGGGAGGGCAGCCTTTTCCTTACTTCCCCTGGATCTGTTCCTTCAATAAATACTCTCCGCCAGGTGTGGTGGTGCATGCTTTTAATGCTAGCACTCTGGAAAAAGGAAGGAAGAGTGCTGTGAGTTTGAGGCCAGCCTGGGACTACAGAGTGAGGTGCAGGTTATCCTGGGCTAAAGTGAGACCCTACCTCAAAAACAAAGCAAAACCAAAACAAAAAAATAAATAAATAAAATAAATAAATACTTTCCTCCCCAAAATTGTACCTGGTTTGGAGATTAATCCCAGCTGTGTGTGGCTGACTACAACAAATATGTTGTTGAATTCAATTTGAAATGATTTGATTCCAAATTTTTGCATCTAAGTTCATCGGGGTTATAGATCTATAGTTTTCCTTTCTGGATTTATCTTTGTAGAGTTTTGGTATTATGTGATGCAAGCTTCGTAGAAGGAGTTTGGAAGTATTCCCTGTTCTCCAAATAGTCTTAAAACTTCAGAAAGAGTGGTTGGAGTTCTGTGATGATGGTTTGGTAGAATTCGGCTGAGAATCCATCAGAACCTGGACTTTTCCTTCTGGGGAGGTTTTTGATTACATTATTGATTTCCATCAATGTAATAGGTTTATTTAGGAGATTTATCTACTCTGGGTTTAGTTTCAGTAGGTGGTATCTAATAATTCATCTGTTTCTTCCAGATTCTCCATTTTGTAGAATAGAGGTTTTGGAAGTATGTCCTGATGAGTATTTCAATTTAATTGGTGTCTGTTGTGATTTCTCCTTTTACATTTCTGATTTTGTTGACTTAGGACTTCTCTTTTTTTCCATTTGGTTAGATTGGCTGGGTGTTTGTTAATCTTATTTATTTTTTCAAAGAGCCAACTCTTTGTTTCATCAATTTTTAAATCATTTTTTTTTAGTTTCTAACTCATTGATCTCTGCTCTGATCTTAATTATTCTTTTTGTTTTGAGATCCTAGGGTTAGATTGTTCTAATTTTCCAAGGCCTTTAGCTCATTAGTTAGATTATTAATTTAGAATCTCTCTGACTTTGTTATGAAAGCATTCAGCGCTATAAATTTTCCCCTTAGGAATGCCTTCATTGTGTCCCATGGGTTCTGGGATGATGTATTTTCATTATCATTTAGTTCAAGCTATTTTTCAATTTCCAATTTAATTTCTTGAATGACCCATTCATTGTTTAATAGTGTATTGTTCAATCCAATAGTTGGTGTGATTTCTGTTTGTTCTCTCATTGTTTATTTCCAACTTCAATGCACTGTGATCCGATATGATGCAGGGTGCTACCTCAATCTTCTTGAATTTCTTTTATGTCCTAATATGTGGTCTATTTTGGAGAAGGTTCCATGAGCTGCTGAGAAGAATGTATATTCTGTAGAGTTGGGATGGAATGTTCTGTATACATCTGTTAGGTCCAATTGATCTATGGTGTTATTGAGTTCTATTATTTCTCTGATGATCTTCTGTTTGGATGATCTGTCTAAAGATGATAGTGATGTATTAAAGTCTCCAACTATGATTGACTTTGAGTTTATTTTTGTTTTATTTTCCATTAGTTTTTGCTTTATGAACTGTGGTACACCTGTATTTAGTGTATACATGTTTATGATGGTGATATTCTCTTGTTGGATTGTTCCCATGATGAGTAAGAAGTGTCCTTTCTTGTCCTTTTGAATTGATTTTGGTTTGAAGTCTATTTTGTCAGATATTAGTATTGCAACCCCTGCTTGTTTTTTGTTTCCATTAGCTTGGAAGCTCATCTTCCATCCTTTCACCCTGAGGAGGTTCCTGTCTTTAGAGGTGAGATGGGTTTCTTGGAGGCAGCAGATGGGAGGATCCATTTTTCTGATCCATCCTGCTAGTCTGTGTCTTTTTATGGGAGAGTTAAGACCATTAATATTCAAAGTTATAACTGTGAGGCTTGAGTCAATCCCTGCCTTAGTGTATGGTTTATGGGATTTGATGCCTATCTTGTTACTTTGTCTCCTCTAGGCTTGATTATTGTGTCTTAAACTTCTGCATGGCTCTAGGAGTTGGTTGCTTGGCTCTTCTGTGAGGAATATTTCATGGAGAATTCTCTGTAGGTTAGATTTTGTGTCCATATAATTGTAAAGCTGGCTTTTATATTGAAATATTTTCCTTTCTCTGTAAATTATAAGGGATCACAGGGTACAATAGTTTGGGTTGAAAACCAAAGTGATTTGGGTTTTAAAGTATGCCACTCCAAGCCCTTCTCACTTTCATGGTTTCTGTGGAGAAGTCTGGTGTAACGCTGATGGGTATGCCTTTATATGTAATTCATTGTTTTGCTCTTGCTGCTTTTAGAACCCTCTCCTTGCTTTCAATGTTTAGGGTTTTAACTACAATGTGTCTTGGGGAGTTTCTTCTTTGGTCCTGCCTGTTTGGTGTTCTGTGTGCTTCTTGTATCTGGATGGGATTCTCTTTTGCTAGCTTAGGGAAACTTTCCTCAATAATTTTGTTGAATATGTTCTCTATGCCTTTGGTCTGGGATTCTTCCCCTTCTGGTATCCTCATGATCTGGAGGCTTGGTTATTTAAGGGTGTCCCATAGTTCCCTTAAATTCATATTTTGTTTGCATGCTTTTTTGACCTTATCCAAGTTTTTGTTATTCCAATCTCTTCTGCTTTGTCTTCCATGTCTGAGGTTCTATCTTCTAGGTTATTAACTCTGGTAGTGAGGGAGTCTAGAGATATTTTAAATATCTCTATTTGATTTTGGTTTTCCTATAGAGCTTTTTTCACGGTCTCCATCTCTTTGTTGAGTTACATTTTCATTTCAAAGGTTGTCTTACTTAATGCTTCCTTGTACTCATTCTTGTATTTGATTATGTCTTTGTTTAGTTTAGCCAGCTGATTCTTGAGCTCTTCTGATTTCTGGTTTGCCTTTAGCTCATTTACTGTTCTACCAAAGTCCAGTGTTTTTCCTCCATTGTATTGAGCCTGGTGGCGAAGCTTGCAAGATGATTATGCAGATTTTCACTTACATTATCAACTTTTGCTTCCATTTCCATTAATAATCTGGAGACAGAATCCATGCAGAGATGTCCTGAACATGTTGTAATCTCCTCCTAGGCTTATATCTGTGCTCTTTGATATTTTCATTGTGGGCTTTCATAATGGGGCTAGACAAACAGTATGGGGCACTCCACCTGTGTGTTCTTCTTGCAGTTTTGACCTGCCCAGGCTCAGATATGATATTTTTTTCACAGGGACCTCCCACAAAATTGCTGCAAGGACTGGTGAGGTTTTGCCAGTGCTCTGTTCCTCTGGTGTCAGGAAGTGTGTGTGGGGGGGTGTTCAAACCTTCAGAAACAGTAGCAGGCTGGAAGCTTGACCTTGTTTGGAACCTGGGGTAATTGAGCAGGGTTGTGGGGTGCAACAGCTATTGGGGAGCCAAGGCACAGCTCTCTCACCTGGCCTTGCCTAAGGTCAGGGTCTGGATGCAGAAGGGTGGGTGAGAGGTCAAGCACTGGCCCCAAACCTTGCCTCACCTGGGGTCAAGGGGTAAGTGGGTGGAACCACAGTTGCAGGCTGATGTGGAGCAAAGTGGCTGCTTGCTTACCTGGCCTGGAACCTGGGGTCGAGTGAGGTCATGGGGCACAGGGGCTGATGGGGAGGTAAGGCACAGCTCCCTCACCTGGCCATGCCTAGCGTCTGGGGTCCAAACAACATGCAACTGTGGGTGGGAAGTCAGGCCTCTATTAGTTTTTCCCTTTTGGTAAGTAGACTCTTTCATGGCAGTGCTCCCCTGCCTTCTAAACAGCATGGTATACAGAGGAGAAAGTAGGTAGGTAATGGTTCCATGGGCCAGCATACCACAGCCATCTCAGGACACTGAATATAGGCACCTTCCTTGGGAATCCTGGCAGTCAGAGCCTTGAGTTGCAGAGGGAGAGGAGAGACTTGGCCAGGGGAAAAGGAGGGAAGGATAGTCTTAGTGGATTCTAGGTCAGGGAGGAAGACAGGGTCAAGGAGAGGTTGAAAAGTGGAATCAGAGGGTTGTGATAAGGACCAGTCTCTCAGGGCTTCAGGAGTAGATGCCAGCATCATCCTCTTCCAGCAACTGCAGACAGGCTGATGCACTTGGGGACTTTGAGACTTTGTCTGAGGATGAGCCACTTCTACCATTATGGAGCACTAGAAAGTTGTGTACCAGGGGACAGACAGACTCAGGCAGGATCCTGCCCCTTGCTGGCTATGTGATCTTAAGTAAATTACTTCACCACTCTTGATAACCTACAAGTGACCTCACATATGATAGCCAATAATCAGCTCTCTTGGATGACTCAGGGGAGAAAAAAAAACAAAAAATGTTGTTACTTTAGCTTCCATTAAGTTATCCCCATTTATTCTATAATTATCTTGCCAAGAAAAGAAGATTGTAACCATTAAAAAATAGATGCACCATAGTCAGGCAATTTATCTTAGTGCTTGATGTGGTGGTTTGATTCAGGTGTCCCCCTAAACTTATGTGTTCTGAATACTAAGTCCTCAGCTGGTAACGATTTGGAAATTGGAGTCTCATGGAGGCAGTGTACTGTTGGGGGTTGCTTATGGGTGTTCTAGCCAGCTTCCCCTTGCCAGTGTTTGGCACACTCTCTTGCTGCTGTTGTCTACCTGATATTGGCCAGGAGGTGATATCTAGCTTCTGGTCATGCCAAAGTTTCCCCTGCCATCATGGAGTTTCATCTAAATCCTTTTATCCCACAAGCTGCTTTTGTTTGGGTGCTTTCTGTCAACAATGATAAGCTCACTACAACATTGGCCAAACATATGAGTTCTTGGATTGAATTCCCCAGCACAAAAAAAAAGGAAAAAAAAAAGATGCTCAAACAGGTATACCAAATTTCAGGAGTGCTAAGAATGTTCCTTCATCCTGCCAAATCTTTCCCCCACCTCCACCTCTTCCTTTGTGTTTCTCTCTCACTTCCCATTCCTCTAACTATGGGGATAAAGTAGCATGCTGTCCAAGAAAATAAGCAACACATTGAACCTTGTTTCCCCTCAATTGGAAGCCACCATCACATAGGATACATGATGACTTCACCCTGTTTTCTTTTCTTCACAGAGCAGGCAAAGTGTGGCTGATTGGGCCTCAGTTTGAACCTAAAATCCAGAGTGAAAAATCTCAAGTCTTTGCTCAAGATTGAGCAAAGCTAAATCTCAAGATCAAGAGCAAAACAAATTCTATCTGGATTCATGGTGTCCAGATAGTCCAGTGGCTGTCCTACCTGGGTGACCCAGCCATTCAGATTGCATCCACCCTAAAGTCCAGCCTCTTTATCTCTATGAGGCAAGGTTCCTTTCACACTCATCATGACAGGAGAAAGAGCCTGGAAAAACACCCAGGGCTTTCCCAGCTCTTCACTGACTCAGCCTGGAAGTAACCCATGCCATGTCTCCTGATAGACCATTGGCCAGAATGAGACACATATTGTGTTATAACTGTTGGGGTTCAGCGGTGGTAGAAGCCTTGGGATTTCTTAAAGCAAAAGAGAATTAGACGTTGTCAGCACCAATGAAGGAATTGTGGGCTATCCCATGTCAATAGAGATGGGCTTTACTTACTCTGAGCAGAGCTTAGGAGTGTGGACAGGGGTAGACTTTGGTTTGAGGAGTGCCCACAAGTTATGCCATCTTTTCATTGCTTGGACAAAACAATTGATCAGAAGCAGCTTATGGGAGAAAATAGTTTATTCCAGTTTACAGTCTTGAGAGGAAGTTTTATCATGGTAAGGAAAGCATGACAGAGTAGAGACTGGGCATCCCATTATTGCCTCATTAACTGGGAGGAAGCAACAATAGGGTAAGCTCACGAGCACTGGCAAGGGGATGGACTGACTGCAAAATCCCAGGGTCCTTTGCCAGTGACATATCTTCTGCAGCAAGGCTTTACCTCCCAAATGCCGATGAGGCTTAATCACGAACTCACAAACAACTGAGGTGATATGGGACCTTTACCTTCAAACCAACTACACATGACCAAACCCTTCAGAAAACTGTCATTATTCCACCCAGGTTCCATGCTATGGATGGAAAGAAACCCAGCCCTTCCTTTGGGCAACTCACATTCTATATGAAACTAGTTCATGGTTTATTTTAGTAACAAAGTGCTTTCTAATTAAATTCCCTAATTGCCAACTGCCATTTTCTTTTGCAATCTGAGACTGGGCTGCATTTACCCTGGCAAACACTGATATTCACTTCTGACCACTAGGCACTAGCCCATCCACAAGTTGATACAAAGGCTTCCAGTCTGAGCTCAGCCACTTGTCAGCAGCCAGGGAAGAACAAACTCACCAACTGAAAAGCCAGTTATGCTATTTAGCATCAGACAGATTTCATAGCTCAACTGGCTGGAACTTTCATCTGTGTTTGCCACTGGTTCTCAGAATGCATGCCCAGACAAGGAGCAGCAGACTCTCATGGGAACTGAGGACATGTACAGATCCCTGGGCGCAACTGAATTCAGAATTTATGCGATGGAGACCAGAGATCTCTCCCTCTGGCTCATCCTGCGATTCCTTCAAGTGGGACAATTAGTTATGTACAAAGTAGGGACATTTCTGACTCCTGCCTGATCAGAAGAGCCTATGAATATTGCTTTGGGAGAGTAGTTGGGCCTGAGTCTTCATCCCATTAGCTTTAATTTCAGATTACAGACCATCCATTCTGATTGATTGAAATCCTAAGTGAAGGTTAGGTCTGTGTGGGGAGTTTTGAAACATGCTCGTACTCAGGCCCAACCACAGAGATTCTGATTCCATACACCCAGGCTAGGTCACAGGCATGTACAATGCTTCAAAAGCCTCACAGAGGATTTTAACAGGTGGAAGGTTGTAGACCACTTTAGTGAAGGCTGGGAAGTGAGGATAATAGCTTTCTTGACATGACTTTCTTCCTCCATGGAGATTGGCCCTTACACTTTGGACTATGTAGACATATTTGGGTAGAAATGTGGAACTTATTAAATTCATCCTAAAGGCTAAATACCTACCTTCCCAAAATATCTACAGTAGAACTTCTGTGAAGATGGCCAATAACCTGAACCTCCCTCCCCTTGGTCCCACCCCCTCCACTCCACCATAAAACCCAACATATATTGCTGCTTTGCATGGGACTAGCATTCAGGCATTCTCCTATCTGGGTAGGACAAATTTCTCAAAGATGAGGAGAAACATCAAATTAATATTAATATCAAATCAAGCCCCCTCAATAAGAATCACTCTGCTGTGACAAGTTCCATCTCCAGTCCATAACAACTCCCAATTCAACATATTAATGCTGCACTGACCTTCCTAACCCTATCTGTGCAATCGGCCAGGTACCATGAATAATAAAACAGACTGAGGTCCAGCAGAGAGTAACACCCCTTCACCTGAGATGAGGGTATGAGCCAAACTTTGCTAAGGTCTGTCCCTCTCCAGAAAGTTTAGAATGTTTATATTTTCTTCTGTGCTGGAAGCAGAGGTCACCAGAGTGTTCACACAAGTTATAACATTATCACCAAAGACTTTTCTTTTGTTTCACACACACACTCGTGTACACATGCACATGTATGCACACACATTTAGCATTCAAATCAGACCCCTTGAAGACATTAAGATGACCACTGAGTGACAGAGGGTGGCATGCATCCCCCCTCAGTTAGCTGTCTCAAAAATGTTCAGCACTGCACCTCACGCCTTTCTTTACTGCTCTCTTAAAGAGATGTGTTCCTTAAAGAGCATAGCTTGAGAAAATGAAGTCTTTCCTTTGCTTCTCTTAAAAATTAGAACCCCCATTCAGAACCTTTCTCTGTGGCTGGGCATGGTGGAACATGCCTGGAATCCCAGATAGAAGGATTCAGAGGAGGAGGATTACAAGTACTAGGCGAGCTTGGGTTATATAGCAAGCTACGCTTCAAAACAACAACAAAACCTGCCTGAATAGTGGGGCAAGTGTATGTCAGTCAAAAGAGGACAGTATTAGAATTGATCTTACGAAATAATTACATGAATGAAATGACATAAGATATACATAGTCACTGCTAGATGGAAATTGCTGCTCTATTCAAATGTTTGCCAACAGTCATCTTGGGTATGAACCTAGACTCAAAGAGGTAGGTTTCTTAGGTCACTAGAAGGCATGACCCTAACAGAAAGAACACAGTCATCCTTCCTATTCATGGGGGGTTGGTTTCAGGCCCCCATCATCACCACTACATACTGAAATCCTCAGACATTCAAGTCTCTTACGTAAGTGACAGTATTTGTATATCATACAACATCCTCCCTACATTCTAAATAGCCTCTGGATTATTGATAGCACTCAATCAACATAAATGCCTGATAAAAAGTTATTCAGCATTATTGAGGAAATAATGACAAGGAGAACATTTGTACATATCCCAAAGAGGCACGTCTTTACATATTTTAAAGCCATAGTTGGTTGAACCCATGGAGGAAAATGCATAAATATAGAAGGCCAACAAGACAGTTTATAGGGATTGCTTTAGCTCTGAGATACCAGCTAAGTTGGACACATAAAGTGTTTCTGAATAAACGATTGTTGAATAAAAGAGAAGGAAAAAGGCATGAGTAGCACCAGTCACGGGACTCAGTCTTGTGTAGTTTAGGGAAGAAACTTAAGGGTCAACCAGCTCAGTCCTTTAATCCAGACTGCACCATGGCTGAGATGCTGAAAGATAGAGCTTCTCTTCATATTAAAAGGCCACATTTGTACACTTTTTCATAGTTGCCAATGCCCAGGTCCTTTAGTGGCCAGGAAACAGGATGCAGTGGTTCTCCTACCCAATCCAGAACATAAAATATGGCCTCAGACGACAGCTATATTGACCCTTTGAGCTCACATGGACATTATTCCCCATTCCTGGCTTCCTTACCCCTCAACCCTCTCCTTTCCCTTTGGAAGCCTTGAATACTGCCTTGCCCTTTATTTGGAGTGGGGGGGGGGAGTTTTTGCATCCTCATCTCTTGAGAGTTCTTAGTGGATAATAGAACTGATTTCAAGGGAAATATGGACCATGATGCTCTATCTTCAGTAATCTCTTCATAGTCAAATGCAATTCAATATAATTATAATAGCTAGTATTATTGAGAATTTCCTCTGAACCAGGCACATTGGTCAGGTATTTTGTTAGAAAAACAAGCAAAGTAACTAATGCACTATGATTGCTGTATTCCTTATGTTGCAGTCAGCTTTCTAGTTGCTGCGCAGAAAGAACCCAAACAAAAGCGGCTTGTAGAGGAATGGGTTTATTTGGCTTATGGACTCAAGGGGAGACTCCATTCTGGCAGGGAAAACGATGGCATGAGCAGAGGGCTGGACATCACCTCTGCCACAGCACTGCAAACAGCGGCAGGAAGGTGTGCCAAACACTGGCAAGGGGAAGCTGGTTTATAACCCCCATAAGCCCGCCCCCAACAACACAGCTTCATCGAGGTTGTAAAACCCAAACTGCCATCAGCTGAGGATCGATCTATCAGAACACATTCATTTGTTTGTGGGGGACACCTGGATAAAACCATGACACCTTACTATATAGTTTGAGTTTTAAATATGGAAAAAAAGACCTATAAAACAGAGATCAGTTGGGCGAAATGGTTAGTCAATCTAAAATGGAACAACAAAGCTGAACAGGGTTCAAATTCTAAGACCTTGTTATTTTTCAGGCTATGACAATTGTTATTTTTCAGGCACTAGGAACACATTGCCAAGTTAAAAGACCATGGACTTGGAATGCAGAGAGATTGAAATGTCTTTTTCTCTGCTTTGTTTCTGCTGTTTGGAAAATATAGCTAATGTTTTAATATTCACTCATTTGCCTTAAACTCTCCAAAACCAGTTTGACCAATTTTCTATATTGAATTTTCTTTGTTAAAATAATCAGTCTAGTTCCGCTTTTTATGTTTGATCCAGGAATAATGAACAAAAATCAAGGAATAAATCATAACTATTGAAAAACTCAGTGTGTGTGTTAATTATTAGTGATTAACTGGAAAACTCTGAATGGTGTTAATTTCAAATAAAACCATCATGATTTTTATTAGAATTAATGCATTGTCATGAATAGTACTACATAAGATACTTCTGCTGAGTAATAAAGTACCCAAAAACCGGGCTTAAAGCAGACATGTATTTACTTCATTAGTCTGTGGGTTAGCAACTTGACTCAATGGTACAACTCTGGTTCCAACTAGACTCACTCATGTATCTGCAGCTGACATCCAGTTAGCTACATAGCACTGCTTCAAACAATGATAATATGGATGAGATACTGAGGCAACTGTGCCACATGACTCCTGTTCACTCACTTCATTGCTGGGATAAAGCATCTGACCAAAAGCAGCTGATGAGAGGAAAGTATTTTGGTTTTGGTTTTGTTTTCTATTTTGCCTTATAGTCTTGAGGGGACAGCATGGCATGAACAGAGGCTGAACATCATCTCTTCCACAGCAGGTGTGAGGCAAGTTCTGGCAAAGAGGAGCTGGATCTAACACCCTTAAGCCTGACTCCACTTCCTCCACGAAGGCTCCCCCTCCCAAATCGCCACCAGCTGGGCACCAAGCATTCAGAACAATTGAGTTTATGGGGGACCTCTGATTCAAACCACCCCACCTCCCCATCATCTAGCAGACCAGCTCAGCCCTGTTCACATGACTGCACAACAGAGTTCCTAGAGGGAAAGAGTAAGCTAAAGGGGCACCTAAGGCTCATGCTCAGAGTCTACAGTGTCCTCTCTGTTGCCTTCAGTTGGACAAGTCCCAGAGAAGTCAAGGTTCAAAGTGTGCAGAAATCAACTCTGCCTCTTAATGAGAGAACCTTCTATGTCATATGCAAGGGTATGTATGCGGGTGGGGTGGAGAACTGTGGACAATATTGCAGTCTATCACAGATATTGATTTGACCAAATATACTTCAGGTTGACTTTGCTATAAGTCTTCTATGATTTATATAACTTACTACAAATATACACCTGCTCATAGCCTTGCATATCTTGAATTTGTTTTAATAGCATTTTTTCAATATTTGAATATCCAGCAACCTAGAAATTTGTCCTATGCAAAAGGGCCACCGCTAAAATTGTTTCTTAGACTAATATATTTTTTTCTCTTAGAAATCTAATATCATGAGCCAGACATAGTGGTATATACCTTTGATCCCAGCACTCAGGAGGCAGAGGTAGGAGGATCGATGTAAGTTCAAGGTCACACTAAGACTACATAGTGAATTCCAGGTCAGCCTGAGCTAGATCAAGACCCCACCTCAAAAAAGAAAAGAAAATATTAAGAAAAGAAATCTAAGGACATGGGGCAACGAAGCTGGACAACAGTAGCATAAGCATCTGTAATTTAGCACACCTATGGCAAGAAATGTGGAGACAGGAAAAACTCCACGTAACAGTGAACAGTGAGAGATCCTGCCTCCAACAATGTGAAAGGCAAGGACCAACACCCAAGATTGTTCTCAACATCCATTTGTGTGCCATGACACATGAATGCCAGGGCTCCCCGACCCCACACACACATGATAGAGAAGAAATCCAAGGAAAATGCCAGTACTATATCAAATTAGGCAATACTAAGAAAAGTACATTCTCTCAAGAAACTGAATGCTCTGGTTTGCAAGACTAGATAGCGAGTGTGAAGGTCTGATTCTGTCTCATCCTTTAATGTGCTTATGGAGGCTCCTTCAGTGGGATTGGGGTAAAATCCATCAGATCAAAATTTTTGGAACCTTGTAAGTTATTTAATTGAAAGATCAAATTGTTATCTCAATGTCAAATGTTAATTATAGCAACATGTCTCTCTGTAGCATATATATCCACACCCACAAAAGAAGGGATACATTTATGCTCTACAAACAAGTCATATAACATGAATGTCTGCTACTGGGTGTCCCCACCTCTGAGCAGACAGCAAACATGTCTTCAGACTGTCTGAATTCAGCCCTTAATCATGCTGCTTTGCCTCCTCAGATTTCTTTTTAAATTCTCACTAAGAATTCCTGTGGGTGCATCACAGTGCCATTGAATGTCCTCACCATTATTTGAGCTTGTTTTGACATGTCAAGGGCAGCACCTTAGTGTTTTTCCAGAGTCTCTGAACATTCTAGTCTACATTGCCTATAATAAGTCAACTGTTTCAAAGCATCTTGTCATTAAATAGTACCTTAAAATGTTATTCTTTATTATTCCTTGTAGAACTCTTCCAGCCATTCTTCACAGAGTGGTTTCTGAGCCTTTGTAGTTGGCTGGGATTCCTCTTCTTCCTTCTTTTTAGCAATTTTTTCTCAGTCCCATACTGCATCTGCTAACCTCCTACCTCCCCATTCTACACTTCCATCACCTTATTATACAAAGCCATCTAGCTCTCTCTTGGTTTTGGCTCCTTGGTCGTAGGATGACTTGGGGACCACATTGTAGAGGTTGAAAGGTGGGATACCTTTCCTCGTTCGTCATAAGGGTCACTCATAACAAAAGCCAAGTTTGAAAAGAATACATTTTTTTAATAAAGAATTTATATGACATAGAACCCTTTAAAAGTAAAACCCCAAAGTCCAAGGGAACACTATTTTTATGTTTCTATGGATGAAGAATGGACATAGGATTGGACAAAGTGTAAAATCCAATGGTAACAAAGTAAGGAGAAACTGAGTGTTGTAGTTACTTTTTGTTGCTGGGACAAATGCCTTTATATGGGAGGAAAGAATTGATTTTGGCTACAATCTCGAGGGGAAGCTCCATGATGGCACGGGAAAGGATGGCACAAGCAGAGGCTGGATCACCTCTGTCCCAGCCTGATGGAAATTGAGCCAAACTGACACTGGCAAGCTTGGACTAATAAACCTTAAGGTCCACCTCCCAAATTGCCACCAGCTGGGAAGCAAGCATTCAGAACAGATACATTTATGGGGCCACCTGGCTCAAACCAACACACCCGGTTAGTCCTATCAGATATGATTTTTCTTGACCTTGATACATAGTATTTCCCCTCTTCAGGTATAAGTCTAAATGGCTCTGGAAGGCATGTTTTCAAGGGAGCTAGGAGAGAGTGAAATAGTGAAATTTCTTGACCTTATGGCTGACTTTGAGGGGAGGGGTTCTAAGATGGATGGCTTGCTCTGGAAGAAGATATTCTGGCTCCTGTGAGTCACTTCAGGGTAAATGAAATAGGAGTTTAGGAGCTGGTCAGAGAGAGAACTCCTGAGGCCCTTCTGAAGTGCTCAGTAGGCAGAGTGGTACACTTTGGGGTTAGCATTTCTGAGCCAGAGAACTTATACATGACTCTTAAAAATTGAACTTCTCCAAAGTAAACTTTTCTTGTATATATATTGCCCATAATGAATTACATTATTTAGTGGGCAAACAATGAGTTGTTATCCCCAATTCCCCAATGCCCCCCTCCCCATTCCCAATCAGTTGGATATCCTCCCCCATGGATCGTTTGGATCAGTCCTTGTGACAGGGGACCATGGATAGCCTAGTATTCAGCCAGGTTCTCCTGGCCATGCCTCTGGATCATCTCCCCCACCACGGCTCTCACAATCTTTCTGCCCCTCCTCTTCCCTTCAGTCCCTGAGTCGTGACGGGAGAGTATTAAGGCTGCTTTAATGTTGAGAATTTAGGGGTCTTTGTGTTGAATATCGTTGGTTTCTGTCTCACTGGCTTATCCTGTGTTGATTGAATGGCTGTGGCTGTGGGTCCCTTGTTCATCCCATCATTCTCTGCAGGGTTCCATATGGATCCTCCACGATATGACTGGTGGCTCATCTCCTGCCAGGATCTCAGCTATCAGCCTGTGGATGGTTGGTAGGGTTGGATGGGCCCCAGCTCTCTCCCTGCATCCTGAAAAATAGAAACATAATCTCCATCGGAGAGTGAGATCAGTGCCACCGGATCCCGTACTCTTGGGCTCCCAAGACAAGATGCACCATGGGAGCGATTGACGGGGAGGCTACTAAAAATAGAATCTAGGTAATCCAGAATTGTGTATGTTTGTTAACCTACATTGATCAAAGTGAACTTTTCTGATCACCAGCAATCCATAATTATTTCAATGAACATTTTCACTACTTCCAACACATATGTTTAACATGAAAGTTACTTAAACTAATTCAACTCTAAAAAGATGAAACCTGGGTCACCGCCTATCCTCGTTAAAGATCAAGGACATATTTTTTGCTGATGTAATGATCAAATGGCATGAAAAGCATTCAAGAATTCACAGGGAAAGAGGCTCAGAGCTTTTTCACAATAGCCGTAGACCTCAAGAAGGAACAGATAATGTGCATTGAACATGGCTGGGTTCTCTACCCAGAAAGGAAGACAAGAGAAAAGATATCACCAGAAAGTCTTCTTTTACCTCTGATCTGCCTCCAAACTTCTCTAAAAGGCCTTTCTCTCCATCCTTGGGGCTGAGGTGGGACAGACATCTGTACAACCTTTTAAGGTACTATTTAATGACATATTTCTACTTAGTCTCCATTTTTTTTTTACTTTCCCTATCTATCCCCATTAAGAATTTCTCTTTTGGGCTGGAGAAATGGCTCAATGATTAAAGGTGCTTCTTTTCAAAGCCTCAAGGCCTTACTTCAATTCCCCAGTACTCACATAAAGCCAGATTCACAAAGTTGCACATGCAACAATTTTTTGGAATTCGTTTATACTGGCAAGAGGCCCTGACATGCCCATTCTCATTCTCTCTCTCTCTCTCTCTCTCTCTCTCTCTCTCTCTCTCTCTCTCTCTCTCTCTCTCCCTGTTTTTTTTGGGGGTAGGGTCTCACTCTAGCTCAGACTGACCTGGAATTCACTATGTGTCTCTAACCCATGGCAATTCTCCTGCCTCTGCCTCCTGAGTGCTGGGACTAAAGGCATGCACCACCACACCCAGCCCGACACAGGTTTTTTTAAGCCCTTTATTTTAAAGACTTGCCTTTGGGTTCCTTGCTTTTTTTTAAATTTTTATTTATTTATTTATTTATTTATTTATTTATTTATTTATTTATTTATTTATTTTGTGTGTGTGGAGTGCATGCATTCATGTGTGTGTGGGTGCACATAGGCATGCAGAGGCCAGAGTTGACATCAGGTGTTTTCCTCAACCACTCCCTACCTTTTTATTTATTATTTTTTTTGAGACAAGATCTCTCACTGAACCTAGTGCTTACCAATTCAGCTAGACTAGCCAGACAGCAATCCCTAGGGATCCTCCAGTCCCCATCTTCCCAGTGCCAGGATTTGGACCATCTCCCCGGCCATCCCTTTAATGATTTAAAAGGAAAGAGTGATCCCACATTTATATAAAGGAAAATAAAAGAAAAACTAGATAAAAACAGCCTCTTTCACCACCTTTATATTCCAGGAAATTCCTATAATTTCTCTCACAACCTAAGTCCTATTCTTGTTCAAGATTATCTTCACTTTTTTTGTTGTTTTATTTTCTACATATTGATTTTTTTAGCAAATGCTCAGTATTTTGGTTACATGGTGGATTAAATGAGCTTTATAGGTTCTAATATTTCTAAGATATTTTCTACAGAATGATTTATTTCAAAACTCTAAAAGAAACAACTAACTATGAGTTTAGACATCCTTATCACAGAGCAGGTTCCCAAGAAGTTGAACCCAAGATAAGAATTCATACTAAAATGACTAAATTGGGTGCATGGTGGGGGAAAATAAGTAAGAGAGGAGAGAACACAGAAAAGAAAGGAATGAAAGCAGTAGGGTCTCCCATTAGCCACTGGGTAAGTGCTGTTGGCTCTGTAGGCTGTGGCTACAATCAAAGATGGTTCTAAACAGTCTGAGAGAAACCCTCTGACAAAGTGGCAGAAATTCTAATTACTGGGAAGGAAAGTGTCCAAGAAACTAACATGCACGGAAAAAGCAGGGGGACGCCTACAATGTATGCCACAATGCTGCATTCCTCACTTTTATTGGAAAACACTTTAATATCTGCTTGTTCTCATTAATAGAATGTGTTATGAATTTGGCTACATAAAAATACTTTTGTAAAGAAATATGATAATCTCCTCTCATTTCCCCCCAATGTGTTCTTTAGTTTTTTTTGGCATTCTTTTCCTCCTTACATTTTTGTAAATAATAGTAGGCATAGCCAGGCACTCATTTTATTTTGTTTTTTTTTTATGGGGGGCTTCATATGGTCCAGATGTTTTATTTAATCCTCACAGCAGATCTCCCAGGGATTACTAATATCAATTCACTTAAAGACTTTAAACACTGAATAAGCTATTAAGTGAAATAACTTTTTTTCTCCTCCTCTGTTCCATTCCCTCTAATTCTTACTCTCTTCTACACACACAGAGAGAGAGAGAGAGAGAGAGAGAGAGAGAGAGAGAGAGATTTCAATAGCCATTCATTTTAATAGGAGTCACTTATAGATATCAAGTTGCAGCGAGTTTATCATGGAGGGAGGGAGCCACCTTGATTGAAATAACACTGTGCAGTAGAACAGAAAATAAGATGACATGGCAAACTAAACATCTTCACTCCCACCACGCAGGAAGAACATGCTTAATACAGAATCGAACTAACCAGAGTTGCCAGAACCTTTAGCAGGATCCAGGTGTTAATGATTTTCACCCACCTGCTTACCTGAAGCCCAGGGGGCCTAAAACACACGCTGGGGAGTCCAGGCTTCCTCCCTCTGGCCATTTCCCAAGCCCTTCTCTATGCTCCAGTCAACTTTGATATTTGTCCAGGAAGTAAAGATGTTTAGTTTGCCATGACATCTTATTTTCTGTTTCACTGCACAATGCTATTTTCACCAGGGCAACCAAGCTCTCTGATAAACTTTGAGAACATTTGAGCCAGCTTGACAGTGAAAAGACTCAGTGCACTCTGAGTTTTATATATTTATTTATTTCACTTTATTCCATGTTTAGTATGACTGAGTAGCCTGTTCAATAATAATAATAAAAAGGTAGGGTGGGAAGCCAGTGTGGATTGTATAATAAAGCAGCCTTGGTTATGGCAGAATATATCCTAACAGTCCTAATATTCCTTTCAAAGAACAGATTCTTAACACAGATAGATTAAATGTGATAGGCAGCTGATATTTCACCCTAATTCACATTGTGGTTCTGAATAGGAACGAGCAAGGGTCTTCTTCTTCTTCTTCAGATAGGCATAGGCACAAGCCTCCAAGGACCACAGAAACCAAACAGGCCAAAGCAATAGGAAAATATCCCAGGCAGAGCTCCAGCCTCACTGGCATAAGAACAAAGACATAAAAAGTCTGCAACTAGTTACCAAGGATGACTGTAGGAAACAGCACTTATTCCACCAATGAGTCAAGAGTGAAAGGAAGCCAACCTCACCAAGCAGTGTGTGCCACCATCTGCGAAACATCATTGTCCTGGGTGTTTGACACTTTCCTTCTCTAGTATTCAACGGGATTCTTTTTTTTAAGTTTCAAATATATATATATATATATATATATATATATATATATATATCACTATTATCCCCTTACCCCAACTCCTGTTACCTTGGAGGTGCTCCTCAGTGGGGTTATGATAATCATTGTGAAGTTATGAAGACCTCAGTCAGTCCCTATGGGGTAGTGGGGGACCTTGAATCAGGGTATTCCTACCCACTCTATGTCTCTTACAATCTTTCTGCCCCTTCTTCCACCATGTTCCATGAGCCATGGAAGGCTTGTTGGCAGTCTGATTTAGTGCTGAGTTCTTTGTAACCTCTGGGTTTGTGCTTTCATAGGTTTTGATTATTCTAAGTGTCTGTCATCATCACTCTGGAGCCGGTTGTCAGGCTATCAGTAAGATCAGTATTCATGACATCACTTCCTCTGTAATTTCTCTTGGGCCCTGGCAGATGTAGTAGATGTGGAAAGTCTCATGGTGGGCAGTCAGCTATCTTCTTGTCTTATCAATGGATCTAGGCTCATCTGCCATCTGTAAAATAAAGCAGATTCTCCAACCAAGAATGAGAACATTTTGGATTAAGTGGGGTATGCAAAGTTGTGTACGGAATTTTTGGTGTGCCGGCCCACTCTTTTCTGACCATGGGATTCTGACTTGGTTTCTAGTACCAAATACAAGTTACCTCCCACTGAGAGGCCCACGTGTCCAATCAGAGAATAGTTGGTTACATGTAAGGCTACATGGCACTATTACACAAGGGTGTACTTCTTGTCTGGCTGGTTTATTTTGTAGTCTACAGGGTCTCCTGCTTATTCATGCTGTTGTGACCATTGTCCTCTGGCAGTTCCAATAGGACTCTCCAGCATGATGAGAGCTAGCTGAAAGGGAGCTAGTTTTCCCTTCAGTTCCAGCATGGTATTTGGATGTCCTGTGACCACAGCCTGTATGTCTTCAGCAATAGAGTCTTACAAAGGACTTAATTTTAAGTTCCTGTTTCATTTGAGAGAAAACTAGATTTGGATGTTCTCTGGTCTCCCTGTTTTTTTTTTCATCTAGAGACTAGGTAATGTAAAGTAAAGAAGCTTGAGAATTGGAAAGGGCTGGAGAGAGGTCATTGGGTATTCCCATCCAACAAAATGATGCTTTTTCATGAATACGTGTGACATGGGCTCCCTAACTTATACTTCAGTCCTCTGCATTGATTGAAATGACCATGTGGTTCTTGTGGTTAAGTTTATTAATGTGGTAGATTATGTTAATCAATTTCCATATGTTAACCATCCCTGCATCCCTGGGATGAAGCCTACCTGATTGAGGTGGATAATACTTTTGATGTGTTGTTGAATCTAGAATTCAACAACACATCAAAAGTATCAGATGTTCAGAATTTTTGCATCTAAATTCATGAGATATAAGTCTATAGTTTCCTTTCTTGTTGCGTCTTTGGTTTTTGTAGTAGGGTGATGTTAGCTTCATAGGAGTTTGAAAGCATTCCCTGGTCTCCAATTACACAAACATCTCTCTATTTTGTTTTGATATCATCTTTTCCTCCCATCTTGAAGGTCTTATGAAGGTATTGTCAGGCACTGTGAAGTCATGAGTATCAAGGTCATTTTTTGTCTGGAAGTTTGCATTGTAAACAGTCCTACCCTTCCTTTGGCTCTTACAACCTCTTCCAAAATAGACCCTGAGCCTCAGTAGGTGTGATAGAGATGTCCCAGTGCTGAACACTCCACTGTCACTTCTTCTCAGCCCTATGGTGACTTTTGAGTTATCCCAGTTGTCACTGATATCTGAAAAGAGAAGTTACTGTAACCAAAAGTGAGAGTAGCATTATTATATGGGTATACACATTTGAAAAACAGTTCTCATAAGGTACTTTGGTAGATATACTATATGCACTCAACCAGACAACAGAAGGCACTACTCCCCTAGGTCTTGTGACCTCCTCAACCATAGGCTTTTGACTAGGTGTTCAGTACCAGCATGTATTCTCTTCTGTGGAGCAGGCCTCCAGTCCAATTAGAGAGCAGTTGGTTTCCCCCATTACAAATGTGTCACTATTGCACCAGTTGGTTCATTTGGCCTGGCTGGCCAATCTTTAAGGCTTGGAAGGTTCACTGCTGTTTACCACCACTGATGACTTCTCTCTCTCTCTCTCTCTCTCTCTCTCTCTCTCTCTCTCTCTCTCTCTCTCTCTCTCTCTCTCTCGGCTGCAGTAGCTTTTTGCAGCTTTCTGTAAGCCAGTTAATGGGGAAGAGTTTTCTAGCTCATCTCCAGCTTGATTTCTTAGTGGCCTGCGGCCCAAGTATGTATGGTTTTCAGTAATATGGTCTTACCATCTTGTTCTGGTGTGCAACCAAGAGCCTTGTCAATGGCCTGTAATGTTTTGAGGGCCCTCAGGAATCTCCATGACCAACAACTTATTAGATTGTATTCCATCCCTGATACTGAAATTTTTCTAGTAAAATCTATGGCTTCTGGGGGGTACCATTATCCAAAGAAGTAGGTTTCCACATGGCTTATTCTGAACCTCTTGAATTTTGATTAACCCTTCTCCCACCCCTCCTTTACTCAATCCTGACTCCACTTAGGCCATTGCACCCCCTTACATATAAACAGTACCCTCCCTGTCATGGTTTGATCCAGGTGTCCCCCACAAACAAATGAATGTGTTCTGATAGATCAATCCTCAGCTGATGGCAGTTTGGGTTTTACAACCTTGATGAAGCTGTGTTGTCAGGGGCAGGTTTATGGGGTTATAAGCCAGCTTCCCCTTGCTAGAGTTTGGCACACCTTCCTGCCGCTATTTGCAGTGCTGTGGCAGAGGTGATGTCCAGCCCTCTGCTCATGCCATTGTTTTCCCTGCCAGGATGGAGTCTCCCCTCGAGTCCACAAGCCTAATAAACCCATTCCTCCATAAGCCGCTTTTGCTTGGGTTCTTTCTGTGCAGAAAACTGACTGCAACACTCCCCTTAAGTCTCCTCTCTCTTCCCTCCCCTATAGCCCCTTTCTAGCTTACTGACCTCTACTACTGATTTTTGCTCCAACTCAGAAACAAACCTAAACCTTAAAAGGTTCCTGCCTTTTAATCTAGTCTGCAAGACTGTCTTTCAGTTGGGCATTGAGGCCATTGATGCTCAGAGTTATTTATTATTGAAATGTGTGTATTTATTCTTGCCATTTCTTGATTTTGTAACTTTTCCTGTTTTTCCTTTACTCTCTATTAATTGAATATGTTTTGTTTTCCTGTTTTCTCATGTAGGTGTTTTTTTTTTCCTCTTCAGTCTGAAGGATCCCTTCCAGTATTTCCTGAGGAGCTAGCTTTGTAGCCATATATTCTTTTAGCCAGTTTTTGTTGTGGAAAGTCCTTATTTCTCCTTTGTTTGTGATGGATAGCTTTGCTGGATATAGTAATCTTGGTTGATAGTTGTTATCTTTGAGGACTTGGAATACATCACCCCAAGCCCCTCTGGCTTTTAAGGTTTCTGTTGAATAATCTGCTGTTATCCTGATGGGATTGCCTTTATAGGTTACTTGATGCTTCTGTCTTACTGCTTTCAATAATATTTTCTTTGGTCTGTATGTTCAGTAGTTTAATTATAATATGGTAAGGAGAGGTTCTTTCCTGGTTTTGTCTATTTGATGTTCTAAATGCTTCCTGTATCTGCATTGGTACCACTTTCCCTATTTATGGGAAATTCTCCTCTATGATTTTGTTGAATATATCTACCATGTCCTGAGAGTGAAATTCTTCTCTTCCACTATACCCTGGATTCTTATGTTTGATCTCTTCATAGTGTCCTGAATGTCTTGAAATTCCTATTAGTTTGTCTTTCTCTTTGTTGGACTGTTTGAGTTCTGTCTCCTTGTCTTCAAGTTTAGATATTCTGTCCTCTCCTTCATCCATTCTACTGGTGAGATTTTCTACAGAGTTTTGAACTTGACTTACTGTGTTTTCCATTTCTAATATTTCAGATTGGAATTTCTTTATTATTTGTATTTCCTTACTCATATCTTGTATTGACCTCCTTATTTCCTCAAGTTGGTTTCCTGTGTTCTCCTTCTGGAGTTTGAGTTCTTCTTTGATTTGTTTGCACATATTCATAATTCTTTTGAATTCTTTGTCAAGCATTCCATCTAAGGCAGTCTCCACTGGAGGTCATTTCTGATGGATTTTTAATTTTGGTGGAAATATATTATCTTTATTTTTTTCTTGTATTACAATGTAGAGATTTTTGTATCTTGAGTTAATTCAATTCTTCAGTTTTCTAGTTATATACTGTATTCTTAGACATGTAGATCACAAGTTCTATATCTTCATGGTGAGAGCCTAAGATGCCAGGGATGGCTCTTATATTATTCCCAGAGTGACAACAGAAGTGACTCAATGTGTTGTAGTTGCCTGTTATGCAAATACTCTAGTAAGCTGGGTGGAACAAAAAACAGTCCTAATATCTAACTGGGTAATATATACATATAAATGATACCAGCAGAGTATTTATACAGGAGTGGGGATTAAACAAGTAATCTAACAAAGCCAAAGTTCCTCCAAATGTATGTTAACTCACACTCTTAATCATGTCACCTAGGAGGCCAAGATTCCTGGTCTATTATGGGTTCCAGGTTAGCCTGGGACTGAGTGAGACCTTGTACCCAAGAAAGACAGAAGAAAACAACAAAAAGGTCCTATAAATCAAGAGATATTAAAAGCAACAACTTCACTTTTAAAACCTAACTTACATGTGACAAAGCTGACCAAAAGTACATCAATCAAATCTAACACATAACTTGCCCTTACATAGAAGGTACAATTAACACTTCCAGCCCGACCTATATATCTGACTTTGAGGTAGATTTTTTTCTCAGTGTAAAATGGCCCTGTTACCTTTTGAGATGGTTTACATCTCACCTATGCTGGTTCTCTCTTTGTCCCACTGTGGGCTCTGCTAGGCTGGTTGGATCATCTGTGCTGGATGCTGTGTGGCTGTGGGTGGCTCTGGTCCCTTGGGGTCCCCAGTTCTCCAGAGGTTCCTGGTGCCAGCGGTTGGGGGAGGGGAGGGTGCCTGAAGCTGTTGAGGATCTGCTGGGCTGGCCCCTGGTATCTTCTCCCTCAGGAGCTGCCAGCTGGTCTCTGTTGTCTTCTTCAGGTTTTTCCCAGTGTGAGTAGAGAATCCTTTCACCATAGTTCTGCTCCTGCTGGATCAGGGCTAAGGCCGGCCGTGTGTGACTCTTCTCAGCTGACTGCCAGAGACTAAATATTTCTATTTAAAAATAAACCAAATCAATTTTTAAAAAGAGGGAATGAGAGGACCGAGAGGTTGATGAGGATGGCCAAAACCAGGAGCAAGAGGCAGAAGGGGAAGGCCAAGGAGAGGGGATGGGAAGTAGAAGGGGAAGCATGGTTCTCTATTTTGATTGACAGACGAGTTAAATAACCTTTTCTCTCCTGCATGTGTCCCTTCCCATGATTCATTTGATTTTAATTGTATATGCATAGGTATGCATAGGCACAAGATGGTAAACAGGGTATTCTCCCCTAAAAAGACACAGTATTCAATCCCAGATATACCTTAGAACATATTTGAATCAAAACCAGCCACAACATGGGATTTAGCAAAGGTTTCTAGGAACAAGAAAACTTATTCTATTGTTTCAAATACATTTGAAGATGCAGGTGGGGATCTCATGTTGCCGTCAGATTGCTAAGCATATTGTTAGAAAGAGTGTATTCATTTTGTTAGTAAAGAGGGGTCCTGGTTACTAAGCTTTTCCCTATGCTTGTCTCCTCAAACCAGCTAATACCACAATTTTGGCTGTCTAGCCACCAGAATCATGAGAAACTAAACATATATATTTAAGGCACCCAGTCTGCATAAAGTATCACATGCATCTGGAATTTATTTATAGCAGTAAAAGGCCCTGGTGTGCCCATATTTCTTTCTCTCCCCTCACAAACAAATAACCAAAAATATTTTATAAAAGCAATTATCTTGAATTTCTAACATGACAGGCTACCCTTATGATGTATGAATGCTATTTTTAATAGGAGTACATAGAATGCATCTACTTATTCATTCATTCAACAAATGCTTTTCTGCCATTTTCTATAAATAGTGCCTTCCTTAGACACTGAGACCACGAAAGTGAATTTGACTTGCCTTCTTGCCCTAGGATTCATATACAAATAGACTGTAGCTTCATATTTTAGCAAGAGCCAAGTAGGACGGATGTATAGGTAAGAAAGAATGAGTAGTTAATTCTTCAGGGCTGGGGATGAGGAAAATAGAAAATGAACCTACTAATCTGGGTGTGGTGGCACACACCTTTAATCCCAGCATTTAGGAGGCTGAGGTAGGAGGATCATCGTGAGTTCAAGGCCAGCCTGGGACTACAGAGTAAGTTTCAGGTCAGCCTGGGCTAGAGTGAGACCCTACCTCAAAAAAATCAAAAAGAAAATGAATGTACTAAATAACCCGAGTGTAGAGTAATGACTCAAAATTTTCCAGTGTGCAAGAAGGGGAAGTTCCTCAAGTGTGTGGTGGGAAATCAACTCAAGAAGACCAGATACAGCTGTGTCATACAGACCTATGGGTCTACTCAGGGATTTGGGTTTCATTCTCAGGTAAAAGAGTTAAGGAAGAAATAATGTATTTAAATCCACATAGTCACCAGTTGACAGGAATGTAATGCATCTCATCCAGTTCCTATCAGCACCGGTAGCTAGGGTGTTCTCTCCACAATACTGCTTCTATTTCCCACTTTAAAAAATTATTCTGGGGACATGGCTCAGTAGGTAAGAGTGCTTGCTGCTCCAGCATTAGTACCTGAGTTTAATCTCCAGCACTCACCCAAAAAGCTGGGTATGGTTACACGTGCCTGTAACACTAGTACTGAGGAGGAGGGTAGAGACAGATCACTGGGTCCTCCTGCTTCGGGTTCAGTGAGAGACCTAGTTTCAAGAAATTAAGGTAGGGGGCTGGAGACATGGCTCAGGAGTTAAAAGTGCTTGCTTGCAAAGCTTCATGGCCTGGGTTTGATTTCCCAGACCCATGTAAACCCAGATACACAAAATGGTGCATGTGTCTGGAGTTCATTTGCAGTGGCTGGAGGCTCTGGCACACCCATACTCACTCTTTATCTTTCTCTGTCTGCTTCTTTCTCTCTCAAAAAAAAAAAGAAAGAAAGAGGGAAGGAAGGAAGGAAGGAAGGAAGGAAGGAAGGAAGGAAGGAAGGAAGGAAGGAAGGGTAAAGAAAAGGAAAGGAAGGCAGAAGGGCAATAGAGGAGGATACTCAACAAATATTTTCCTTTGGCCTCCACATGCATGTAAATATACACAGAGAGAGAGAGATAAAGAGAGAGAGAGAAAGAGAGAGAGAGAAAGAACTTATGCCATGGTCATTATTTTAAAAAAACTTAAAAGGAATGAATGTGTTCAAATTAAATTATATACTTGTATAAAATTGTCACTATATAAATTTGAAGAACTTAAACAGTACAGTAGTTTATAGAGGTAAAGTATTTTCTTGCTGCTTTTTGTCACCTATTCCCTTCCAGAAGCATTTTGGGAAAATTCCTTCTAGTTCCCTTGGTATGTATCTGCATATAAATATTTGCTTATTCACACATGATTTTATTTTACTTTTTAAAAATATATTTGTCTGTTTGAGAGAGAGGGTGTGAGAGTGAGTACAGGAATACCAGGGTATCTTTCCACTACAAACTCCAGATGCATATACCACTTAGTGCATCTGGCTTTACGTGGGTACTGGGGAATCAAACCAAGGTCTTGGGCTTTGCAGGCAAGCACCTTAATGGCTGAGCCATCTCTCCGGCCTGGATATCTAAATGTTGCCAGCATTTGTGTATCAAGAACCATGAAACAGTACATAGTTTTCTGTAATTTTTTATCTTTAACTTGCAGGTGAGGAAACCAAAGCATGGAGGGCTGAAGTCAACCCTGTCAGCCAGAAGCTGGTTGTTGTAAAACTGGAACCTGGAATCTGATGGTGACCTTCCTCCCAGCTCAGGCTCTCCAACCCTAGGATACTAGCTCCATGTGTTAACATCTTGGACTGCATCTGTATAGCTGTTTTTTAATCTTTCAAAAATTCAGGTATTATTTCTCCAATTATTTTTAACCCCATCACTACCACCTTTACTCTCCAAGAAATTCAATTATGTGTGCACTATGCATAGCAGTTAGCTACTTGTTGCTGGAATAAAACTTCCAACCAGAAGTAGCTCAGGGGAGTTTCTTTCAGTTTATAGTTCCAAGGGGAAGTTTCATTATGAAAGACAATCATGACAGGCCTGAGCAGGAAGCCTGTGTCACATCTCCACATCAGCAGGAAGGAATAGTCTATCTACTGGGCTTTGAGCTGGGAGCCCACCCCCAGTGACATACCTCCTCCAGCAAGGCTCCACTCCCCAAAAGCCCCACAACCTGCCCAAATTGCCACCAACTGGGGACTGAGTATGAGGCTTAATCACAAACACGTCTGTGTTTGCTATGGGGAACATTTTATCTTCAAACCATCACACCAATGCCATTTGTATTGTTCTATAATTCAATATTCTGTTCCGTTCCTTTTCTAATAGCTTTCTTTTTCTCATTTCGCTTTTGGATATTTCATAATACTGTCTTCAGAGTCATTATTCATTTCTTTCTGCATTGTCTCTTCTGCTACTAATCCCAATCCATGCATTTTTTTTTTCATCTCTAGAATTTAATTGAGGGCTTTAAAAATCTTTCTCGGCTGTCTTTATAATGTTCTTTTCTTCTGCCTTCTTGAATATTCAGAGTTTGATTGCAATAGTCCTAATGTCTTTGTCTACCAATTCTATTGTCTATGTCATTTCTGGATGTGGAACTATGGATTGAATTTTCTCCTTACTGCTGATTGTAATTCCCTGCTCTTTCATGCCTGATGCTCTGGTAGATGCCAGCTTTTGACTTTTATGTGGTTAGATCCTGGATTTGCTTCGCTCACTCTGGGATGCTGTTGGGTTACTTGGAAACAATTTAATTTTTTTCCAGGTTTGCTTTTAAGCTTCCTTCGGTGGGCCTACTCTGACCTCAGGATAATTTGCCTTGGCCATACTCCCCCCCCCACACACAAACACACAGATGACTCTATACAATGCCTAGTGTGTTAAAAGGGCTTAACACTCTGGATAAGGAGAACACAAACTATTTCTAGCTCCATGTAAGCTGTAGAATTGTTCTGTCTGCTCCTTCTCAGTGGTTCTTTCCCAGGCCTTGCAGTTTCTTTAAACCCACCCCCCCCCTCTGTGTCTCTTTGTCTCTCTGTTTCTGGACTCACTTTTTAACCAACAGGCTGGGGCAGCTATACAGTTTGTTCCATGTGCTCTCCTTCCCGCAGGAATCCCTGCCTGCCCAAATAGAGACATTACACAAAACACTTAACTGAGAATTCTTTACAATGACATTAGCCTTTAGAATACAAGAATCTGCTCATCCTGTCAGCATTGATCACAATGAGACAGAGACCTCAAGGTGCAGGAGCCAAACCAGGACGGTGGTGAGACTAGAATTTCCAGCCATGAAGGGCAGAGATGGAGAGAAAGACATAAAGAGAGACACACATGGGGGGTGTATAATCTGGAGGGTGTAAGTGGTCTTTCATTATTTAACTGTACATCTGATACGACTAGACGTGTGAGGCTGATGGCTTAGGAACCTGCACCTCATTCATTTCATGCTGCAATTTCTAGCCTTCTTGGGGTTATTTGGGTTTGGCTTGGTTTTGATTTTTGTTTTTAGACAAAAAGGGTCTTGTTCTGTAGTCCTGAAATTCACTATTATCCTTCCCTTCTTTTCTCTTCTGTCCCCGTCCCTACCTCTTGCCTAGATCTTGCTTCTCATTCCTAAAACATGCACTGAGCATCAAGGGTGAATTCTGCCTAGGCCCTGGGTGTGTTGAGCTTACATTTTTAGAGAGTAATGTCCACCCTGGGGCTCTGCAGGAAGCAGGGACTTGGACCCCAAAGAGGCAGTAACCAATGCCCAGTACAGGAGGGGTGGATTCCAAGACAGCTTCACGGAGAAAAAAAAAAATTACATGTTCAGCCAAAGCTGTTTGATTCAAAAGACACATCAGAGTTACCTGAGGTAACCCAAGGAACAGCCCTGCTTGGAGTGCACCTCCCTCCTCTCACATGTCAACTGATCCTCTTTCAGATTTATCAAAGCACCAGGGATTAGCCAGGCTACACCCCCTTCAGCTCCACTCCCTCTTCCTCTCACTGCCTTATGTGTCTAAATAGTTGTTTTAGTGAGTGAGAAGAAAGAATGGGAGGTAATTAGTGTTTCTTGTAATGTTCATGTTTAGTTTTGTAATCCTTCTGTCAGGTTTATTTTCATGTTAAGCAAAGGGAGTCCCATTGGAATATTTTAATCTCTTTTAGTGTTAGCAGAAAGCGGTATTTCAATTAATAAAAAATTTTTCCAGAAAAGAAAGGCTTTTCTTGAGAGTGTCATTTAAACAGCATGTCATTCTTCAGAGCTTGGCTCGTCTCCACAGTGTTTGAGGTCACAGATAAGACCCTTTCCAGGAAGCTGGGTAGGTGAGTCAGATTTGAATTGTGCAGAGATCTGTGCAAATCCCCTGGCTGTCTGCACCCACAGTGTCTTGCCATTGCTCGTCTGCAGCCTCTGCCCAATTTGAACCCGGGCCAATGGCCTTTTGACTTGACTCTAACCTCCTGTTTTGCCCTCTGCTGTCAGCCCTATTGAGCCTTTCATTTGCTTCAAAGTCCCTAAGCCCTTTAAACTCTACCCTCTAGGCCTGAGGATGGAGCTCCGTGGTACAGCACTTGCCAAGCACACAGAAGGCCCTAGCTAGGTTCTATCACCAGAACTGCCAAAAACCAAACTATACCCCAATGATTAAGTGACCAAGTTCTAACCCAGCATTTCTCCTGACCTTCGATCTTTCCTTTCACATGCTCATTCCAGGCAAACTCCTGCTCTTCCCTTAACTTATCCCTCTGCACATTTCAGAGCTGCCAGGCCACGTCTAGGGACGGTCTTCCTCAGGGAGTTTCCTGCATCCCTCATAGCAGTAGTGATCTCTCCTATCTAGTGCATCCCACAGACACCACCCTATCTGTCTATAATGCTGATTGATTTTTACTTGGAATTAAGAATTCCTCACTCTCTAAATAATACAGGCACATATTCTTTTTATTATTTATTCACCATATTCTAATTGCACAAAATAAGAGGTTTCATAAAGACTTTTCATATATGCATAGGACATACTTTGGTAACATTCTCCTTTTAAGAAATTATAACATTACAGATTAAATTTATAATCCTTTTACCTCCACTCTTTATTCCCTCCCCATGCCCCAGATGAGTTTACTGGATCTTACTTCTAGGTTTATATTCTTATCTCTACATTCATAACTTCATATGCTTCTAAATGCTTATAAACAAACACATAGTTATATATAGATACGTAAAATTCTTCTGTTTACCTTTTTAACCCAGCTTTGCTCTTTGAGATCTGTCCAATTTCATATATATAGATTTGGTCATTTACTGTTCATTATTCTATGGAGTTTCATCACAGGACAACACTTCACACTTTATGTTCTCTATCTGGGAACCTGCCAGCCAGTATAACCAACTAACATCTAAAGCCTTCTCTGACCCTCAGCCCTGCTTTTCTCTATCACCACCCCTCAGTTCATGCTACAAGGAAGACTGACATTTAGTTTCTGGTTATGTGATTCTATTCAGAATATCTCTCTCTCTCTCTCTCTCTCTCTCTCTCTCTCTCTCTCTCTCTCTCTCTCTCTCCTCTTTCCCTTCTGCCCTCCCTCCTTTCCTCTGTCCCCTCTGCCCTCCCTCCCTCCCTCCTTCTTTCCCTCCCTGGAACAAAGGAGCTGATTTTCAAAAACAAGCCAAATCAGTAGTTGATCCACCCCTCTATTTTCATGTGAATTCCTTGAAAGTGGTTATTCATTGCTGTGTCTGAGGATCCCAGCATGGCACCCCAATACTCAGTAGATATTCAATACGTGGATATTGAATCAATGTGTCTTACTTATACAGATGGCAGAGTACTTGAGGTCAAGTTATGTCTGATTCACCATGTACTCAAAGGTCTTGAATGAGGCTTTACCCACATGTACTAAATAAATATTGAAACTGACAAAAAAAAAGCAGTCTAGCTGTTTCTGACAAAGAACCACTCTCTTTGAAAAAATGAGTAGGAAGTAAATTGGAAAATGATTGTCACTCTTCGGTATCACCAAGCACGTAAGAGCTGTGATGGAAGGTTACTTCCAAGAGGTGATGCCTGCCCTGGGCTCCAAGTCAGCACAAGTTTCTGAATCTGGGCCTGACCCAGAAGAGCTGGGCAATCTGTCTCTGAATGGGTGGGACCAAAAGCTCAAAACTTGAAGTGTGGTTTGCAAAGACACTTACAGAGATACTTCCTCAGAAGGGTTTTTGTTGATCAGACCTGTTTCCACAGTGACTGTGAAGTATATCTTAAGGTCTTGGGTCAGCACTGCCCTGGCCATAGCCACCATGCCTGTCTAAGGTCTCCTACACCAGGGTCTCCAACAGTCTCCTCTAGTCTCCAGAAAAACCTCCCCTAGATCTCAGTGGGGCAAACTAGCTCCCGGGAGAACTTTCTAGAAAGGGTCAACTTAATCTTTAGGAGTCTAATTTCCAGAGCTGTCAGCCCAACCCTTCACTTCCCTGTCCATTTAAAGCCTTCAGTGCCTCATTGATGCACCTGGGATAAAGTTCTGATCCAGGGAATTGGGGTTCAGGAAAGAACTCTTCAACACTGAACCCTGAATTCTTATCTTCTTAAAGAATTAAATAAAACAAGACTAAGGAGGGTAATTATTAAATTATTATATTTATTCAGAAGTCAGGAAAGGGAAGGGAGGGTCTGTGGACCAAGGAAGGGGGAATAGGAACACCCACGTGGTCTGAGATCCCACACGGCAAAGGCCTGGAAGAAATATGAAAAGAGAGTTAGAGAGGAAAGAAAAGGAAGGACGAAGAGCTCCTGCCTTTGGAAGGGCAGGCGGGTAGAGAGCCCATGTGGGAAGAAAAGTGGGTCTTCTCATCTCAGCTGGCTCACCCAAACCTGGAGGCTCAGGAATCTGAGCTGGCCAGCCAAAAGAAGAAAGACGTCTCCTCTGGTGAGTATTCATACCTTCTGACTCAGGTGGGCCAGAGAGACAGCTGATTGGTCTTAAGCTTGACCAAGCACAATGCCAGGATTAGATTTGAAATCTAGAAATGGAGACCTCCCACTCCAGGGAGGGGCTCAGGTTGTTCATGGAAAAACCAGTTAGGTAAGCAATAAATCAGATCATTCTCTGATCTCTAGCAGAGTGAGTGGGCTCAAAGACATTCCTGCCTTCAATCACCCTAACTGCCTCAATTCTACTAGGCATAACTTGAACCATAGGCGGCATGTGTCCCAGGATAGCTATACATGAGCCCCAGTAGATGACAACAGTGTGTCACATTATCAGAAGGCTTGACATCCCTGCATCCTACTCAAGGAGGTGTGTGTGTGTGTGTGTGTGTGTGTGTGTGTGTGTTTTCTTATGCATGAGGACACATGTGTGTACAGGTGCATGCACACATGCCAGAGGTTACCATTGGTGTCTTCCTCTGTCTCTCAGCACTTTATTTTTCCTGAGGCAGGAACTCTCACTTGAATCCAGAGGTTGCTTATTTGTCTCATCTAGCCAGCCAGCTTCCCAGAGATCCCTTGTCTCTGCCTCCTGAGCACTGGCATCACAGGCAAGCTGCTATGCCCACCTGACATTTATGTGGCTGCTGAGGGTCTGACCTCCAGTTCTTGCACTTTATCCACTTAGATTTTCCCCACCCCTGCAGTTCCTCGAGGAGTTATTGAACTGCCTCCTACCTGGTCCTGCCTCCTGGTTGTCTATCTTTCAAAAACTTGAAACTCCTCAGAAGTGTGCTCTTTTCTGCTCCAAGCCTTTGTACAATAGCTCCCCTTGCTTGAAACACTTCCCCTGTTCTTTTCATGTGACTTCATGCATCTCTTCTTAGGTCTCAGCCTTCCTCAAACAACGCTCCCTTGGCGCTGTGAGGTCATCTGGCTATGTGATTCTATTCATCCATCTGTCCTCACTGTGGCCTAGTGGGCAGTATTGCTAGTTTAATTGTGCATAATATCCATACAGATTGTTTTTGCAATCCTGTGTACATGGTATAGTGTTTTATACGAAGGAAAGGCTATGAAACAATAAGAAATATAAATGAAAGATTATTTGTCCTCCCACCCCATATTTCTGATCCCACAGTGCCTTTGGCTGGAATTCTCCTGGAATTCTTTTGTTAGAGAAGAATCTCAGGGCAGAGGGTGATTTAGAGTCTTTTCCTTGAGAAATGCACGATGTTTTAAGAAAATACCTATTCCCAGCTGCACAGTTTAAGTACATAAAATTTGCGTATTGCAATAAATACTTGGCCTCATGAATTTCTAGCCTGTTAAATAACAGAACTTAAAATGCTAGGTAAGCATGTAAAAGAAGATAGCATCATAAATACCAGAAAATTACAGGTTTGTGATTTTTTTCCCTTTGCTCTTGCAACTTTCCCCACATGAAAGAGTGGTGGACTCAGAGAGAATTTGGGGGAGAGTTTTCTCTCCCTTACTTACTGCTCAACAGTTTGTATCAAAGTGACAAGCACTGCTTGGTAGACACCAGTGAGTATGACTAGCCAGATCATGGCACATCTCCTTTCTTTACAAAGGTCTCCAGACAAAGGAGTGGGCAGTTAGTGACTATATATCTGTGCTAGGTGAGACAGACCATTGAAGGATTAAACCTTGACCCATCTTCTAGAATTTGAAATTTAAATATTTCGATATTTCTAAAACCTGGAGTATTCAAGTGAAGTTAGCAGAGTGGGGGTTCCAAGAGGAAGGTTCTTCACTGATCCATCCCACTGCTGAGGTCTAAAGCTCTTTCCCTGGCTCTTGCTCTCTGTGAGATGTGAATTTGTGCTTCCTCATTCTTATGAGCCACCCCAGGATTTTTGCAATACATCGTCTTCTCAGATACACCAAACTAAAGAATTTTATTGCTAAACATCTTCTCCCTTTGGGAAGGGAGTTGAGTCAGCCTGACCTACAAATTTAGCGTCACTTAGCAGGACTGAGCAGTGGTTGTCTCTAACATGAGGCTTCCTAGAATCTGGTTAAAATGGAAAGCAATGGGGGAATCCATCAGCTCTCCACAGCTCAATAGGAGAGCTTATTGTGTTAAAGAAAGCACACTTGGCCTGCCTTCCTGACAACTATTTGGTTCTTAAAGTAGTAGTGAGTACAATGAATGAGCTTGGCATTTTGAGTTTGCTAATCAGCATGAGAGACACAATTGCCAGGGGATGAACGAGGAGCCCACCATGTCAACCACATGTCATGAGCATCACTCCAGACTTTAGGAAGTCCCATACCCTAATGATCTGAGGACTGTAGTATGATGATAGTGCTGGTACTTGAAAGGAAATATGGCTCAAGAGGCCTTAGAAATGAAACTCTATCAAATCACAAGTCCAAAGAAAAAGAAAAGGACAGATAACCAGAGAAGCAATGTATTTTCACAGGGAACTCCCTGATAAGCCAAGGTCTTAAATATAAAAGAGCATTGTCCCCATACTCAAGGACATCACGGTCTGGTAGAGAAGATAAAACTCAATCTAATAACTCAAACCCAAGAAGAATGTACTAAGAACCTTGGGATAAGGGTAAGTCAGTGACCACTGGAGTAACAGGTGACAGCAGCCACTTCCAGCTAGGGAAATGATATCTTGTTCTGCTCACGATTTAATTCATATGCGCTAGGCTGTGCCTTTCATCATATTGTCAGAACCAGCAAGGCCCTTTGCTTCTTTCATTCTCTCTTGCCTTTCAGCACATTGTAAGTGCTCATTAAATAATCTACTGCTAGAGTAGCATCATACTCCCATCATTATCAGAGACGGTGAGCATCGGTAGAGACATGAATAACTATGCTTGCTAATTGTAAGGCATTTTGTAGGCATTGTTTTATTCCACTTACATTTTCTCTTTCCTTACACTGCAGCATTTGTGGGTAAATTGTATTCATCCCATTTTCCAATAAAAGAGCTATGTTTTGGAAGGAATAAGAGACCCACCCATGATGTTACTGTGAGTAAATGGTGGAGTAGAATGCAACATCAGATGAGATTATTCCCTTCTGTTCTTGAGAGAAATTGCAGAATATCAAGTCCAACATCTTATTTTACCTACAGGGTCTCCCAGACTAGCTTGTTCTGGTACTTGGGGACTCAGAAACACAGCCTGATTCTGGCACTGTGGCTGCCTTGTCTAGGGAGATGCTGCTTTGTAACCCCAGTTTGTGGTTTTGGTGATGCAGAGGCAAGTGTTCTCCATCCTGATAATTTACCCTTCTGGGTTACCTGTCTCTCAACCTAGCCTCTAACACGGACCATATTTATGTTTCTGTGCTGTCTTATTTGTTACTTGTTTTCACCCAATAAATACTTCTTCACCTGTTCTTGAATAGGATCCTTGTGTTTTGAAAAGACTGATTCAAATGTAAAACACTTTATTTAGTACTTTGAAAATGTAATTTTGTAATGCTTACTCTGAAAACTGTAGGAAATATATTAGGACTTTATTATTTGCTATAACCTCCCCTAAAATAGGCTAAAACCAATTTCTTTCTTAGAATTTTATGTTGGGATTCTCCAAGCCCCAAAATTTTCTTGTCAACTTGGTATGAGATTCTTTCCATAGAGGCAGAAACCATAAAAACTCAGAACAACAGGATTATGAAATCATCACATTGCTCCATTAATTATTGAATGATTAAGTCAAATGGGATATCTTCAGACAATGGAATTTTATTCCTCCATAAAAAGGAATGAAGTCTGGCTTCATACTATATTATAATGAGCCTTGAAAACATTGTGCTATGTAACTGAAGCCAGACACAAAAGATTTCATATTTTATTATTTTAATTTTTGTGTGTCTATATATATGTGCATATGATGTGTGTATATGCAAGCCATGGTGCATGTGTGGAGTCAGAGGACAACCTCAGGTGTCAGTCCTCACTTCCCACCTTGTTTGAAGCAGGGTCTCTCATTGTTCACCTCGGTTGGCCCATGAACTTCTGGGTATTCTCAGATCTCCATTGCCCATCTCCACATAGGAGTGTTGGGATTACTGACATGTACAACCATGCCCAGCTTTGTGTGGGTTCTGAGGATCTAAAGTCCAATATCCATGCTTGTTCCGCAAAAGTTTTACTCACTGAGCCATCTTTCCAGCCCAAGGGACTCTATTATATGCAGCATCAGAAGTAACAAGAATGTAGAGACAGAATGCAAATTAATAGGATGGTGTTTGAAAGATGGAGAGACTTGGGGCCATAGCTAAAAAGTACAGGGTTTCTCTTACTGAGGTGATGAAAAAGCTCTAAAACTTTATTACAAGGTGTTATTACAGCTTTATGAATACACCACATACATGATTGGATGACATGACACGTGAATTGTACCTAAGAAAAGCTGATTCTAAGAAGTGATGAGATGGCTCGGCAGGTAAGAGCCTGGGAGGGCCTGATCTCCCCAGAGTTCAGTTTCTTGTACCCATGTAAACAGTTGGGCATGACCATCCATTCCTATAACTCCAGTACCATGGGAAGCAGACTGGGGCTTGCTGGTCAGCTGGTCTGGGTTCAGTGAGAGACTCCATCTCCAGGAAAGGCATGGATGAGCCAAGAGGAGCACACCCTACATGATCCATGGACCTCCCTGTGCATGCGCATGAGCTATATGCACACAAAAACCAAAAAGAAAAGCTGTTTTCTAAAAATGTTGTTATTAAATCATATTCTTATTCCATTAACTGAATTTGTTTCTCTTGTTAACTTTGCCTCAAAGGCCAGCTTTGACATGAAAGGAAGGAAGGAAGGAAGGAAGGAAGGAAGGAAGGAAGGAAGGAAGGAAGGAAGGAAGGAAGAAAAGAAGGAAAGAAGGAAGAAAGAAAGAAAGAAAGAAAGAAAGAAAGAAAGAAAGAAAGAAAGAAAGAAAGAAAGAAAGAAAGAAAGAGCCTCCCATAGTGCTTCTGTGTTATTTTTTTGTTGGTGGTTTATTTATTTATTTAAACATTCTTGCAGTTGCTTAAAATTTGACTCTCATTTAAATTTTTTTTCGAGGTAGGGTCTCGCTCTAGCCCAGGCTGACCTGGAATTCACTGTGTAGTCTCAGGGTGGCCTTGAGCTCACAGCAATCCTCCTACCTCTGCCTCCCTCCTGGGATTAAAGGCGTGCACCACCACGCCCGGCTCATTTAAATTTTAATAATAATATTTGCTCACAATAATTCTATTAAATGTCACCTCTCATTCCCAGGCTCTCTTGATTTAATCCAGAAAGGTTCTATTGCTACCAACATCTTTTGTGGATTGTACATGTTAATTTAAGTCTAAGATTTAAAATATGATTCTCTCTATTCATGCTTGACTTTATCTTTGTCCTTTTCTCCCTTTCATTTTCTTTTGTACACTCAGTTCTTTTTTTTTTTAATTTTGTCATTTTTTGAGACCAGGCTTCACTAAGTCCCTTGGTCCTCCAAGTCCAACTTCCTACAGGAAATACTGCCTTTTACTCAGAGAAAGGTTTTTTTTTTTCCCCTACACTTCCTGGAGAGTGGGGTAGCAAGGTAGACTGCATTCTCTAGGGCACTGCTGGGACCCGAGTGAAAGGCCACCAAGAGAAGGTGCAAAAGACCCTGGTAAACATGGACTTGGACAGACTAGAGAGAACAATGGGAAAACCAAACCTACAACCCACAGGCCTTGGAAACATCCAGGTACTCTTACTGCAGTGGCATTCCTGCTGCTTCTTCCTTTACTGACAGAGACTTTCTTTCATGTGGCATTAAATCAAAATGCAACTAACAAAGTAATTGCCATTACAGTATTTAGGTTTGGTCCTAGATGACAAAAGACACCTGAATGTCTTTTTTCCATCATAAATCTTATGCTACTTATTCATAAGTTACTCCAATTATGTGTTTGCTTGTTTTGATTTAATAAAGCACACATTTCTGCCATCCCACAAACTTCCCAGAAGCATTCTGTCAAGTGGTTCTAACAATCAAGCCCACGGTTTCAAGGTCCTTGTTAGACAAGTGCTTCCAGGCGAGGAGGAGGTGAGGTGGTGGGATTCAAGCAATGTGAATGATAAGGTTTTGGAGCTAAGAGGGCTGCATGCGAGGGTGATGCATAATTCATCAGGCAAATTAATCTAGTCTCCTTTCCTATGCCCATTGCAATTACTGGGAACACGCAGTGCAGTCATCAGCAGCATCCTGGCCCTTCCTCTCCCCTTCCCTGGCCCCGGGACAGCTCCATTTAGGTCCCAGGCTGCTCTGGCTAACAGGCTGGGCAGAGAGGTACCTGGGATCATGTCCCTCTGTGCCTGGGCCCAGGCGAGCTGGGGGAAATGCAAGTGGGGGTTTGGTGTGCAGCAGAGCAGAGAGTGGGGACAATTAGTTTTCTTCATGCTTGGCCGAGCCTTAGTGTAGGGATGGACCAGCTTAGAGGGTGAGGCAGATCACAGATAATAGAAGCTTCATTTCCAACTGACCCACTCTCTGCTCTGCCAGGCCCAGGAGGGAGGAACAATGCCGACCACCTCCAGAAACGCTGGCGCTGAATGCTGAGGTGAAGGAGCTAACAAAACAAGGAGGGAAAAACAAAAGCAATAGACAGGGCTTTGCCTTGAAATGGTATCTATAGTCCCCACTGAAAGAAAAAGAAGAAAAAAGGTTCCATTGAGAACAGAAAATGAAGCCTGGTAGTGAAACCTGTATGTCTCACTACAAAGAAGAAGGAATCATACACACACACACACACACACACACACACACACACACACGTGCACTTGGACCATTGTGTGAGCAAATCCCTTTTGGCCCAAGGATGTGACCCTGAGGAAATAAAATTATTCATTTATTCACGTATTTATGTCTAATTTATTTATTTTTGTTTCAAGGAGAAGAGCCCAATGACCCTTTAGCTATAACAGGGTCACCAACGTGACCCTGTGATATGAGTGACTTCCGTGAAGGCCTGGCACAAGTGGAGGGAGAAATGAAACAACAGAGGGAGGGAAAGTACCGTTACTGTTTGTGTTTTTATATTCTCTTCTGCTACTGTATCATAAACTATCTCAAATATTATATGCTGGACTGGAGAGATGGCTCATCGGTTGAAGGTACTTGCTTGCAAAGCCTGATGGCCTGGGTTCAAGTTTCCAGTACACACAAAGCCAGCCAGATGCACAAAGTGGTACATGCATCTGGAATGTGTTTGCAGTGGCAAGAGGCCCTGTTGAATCCATATTCATATTCTCTCTCTGATTATTAATAAATAAAAAGTATTTTTAAAACTTATGAACATCTATTTTTTAAAATTTGAATTTCATGCAAGGCTCAGTTGGATGGATGCCTCACCTGCTTTTTGTGGAAAACTGAGGTCATTTGCCACTATTTGGCAGCTATTGGACTGGTCTGGAGAGCTCAGGATGGCCTTACTTATCTTGTGCCTAGGAAGAGATGGCTGCACAGCTGGGCTCAGCTGGGACTGTCACCCACAGCACCTACCTGTAGCTTCATCTGCAGGGAAGCTTAGGACTCCTCAGAGAAGTGGGAATGGCCACTGGTATTTCTTAGTTGGGACCCAGCAGAACATCATGTGAACCAGCTCTGTTGCTAGAGTTAGTCACCGAACCTTCACCATAGACCTCACCATGCAATGTGGAAGACGACAAGAAAATGTAGTCGATTTTTTAAAAAATTATTTATTTGCAAGCAGAGAACGAGATCAGGAGAGACCAAGATTGGGCACTCCAGGCCTCTTGTCACTGCACATGAACTCCAGATGCATGCATACTTTGTGCATCTGGCTTTGAGTGGGGACTGGGGAATTGAACCTGAGCTGGCAGGCTTTGCAAGCAAGTGCCTTTAACTGACTAGCCATCTCTCCAGCCCCAAGAAAATGGAGTTTTTTCATTCATCAAATATTTAAATATTTATTGTATGGGGCAGAAAAATGGGTTGTGAGTGGCTCCCAGTGTGGAATGTGATATTTGGGAACACTCAAAGAAGCAAACAGGAGCCTGATATGGTGGTGCACACCTTTAATCCCAGAATTTGGGAAGCAGAGGTAGGAGGACTGCCTTGAATTCAAGGCCACCTTGAGACTACATAGTAAATTCCAGGTCAGCTTGGGCTAGAGTGAGACCCTACTTCAAAAAACCAAAAAGAAGAAGAAGGAAGAGGAAGAAGAGAAAGAAGAAGAGGAGGAGGAGGAGGAGGAAGAAGAAGAAAGCAGCAGCAAAGAGAGTTTGGGGAGATAGTTCAGTGGTTAAAGGCACTTGCTAGCTAAGGCTGTCAACCCAGGGTTCAATTCCCCAGTACCCATGTAAAGCCAGACACACAAGGTGGTACCTGCACCTCAAGTCATTTGCAATTCTCTCTCTCTCTCTCTCTCTCTCTCTCTCTCTCTCTCTCTCTCTCTCTCTCAAGTAAATAAATGTTTTTTTTAAAAAAAGAAACATAGAGAATCATCCTTGCCTTTATTGCCTAACAACCCAAGTCACAAATTTCTGGAAAGGCAAGTCTAAGTAAAGCTCCGGAGAGACACAGAATGTGCAAAGGGTAGGAGATTCCAAATCAATTTCCCAACTCTCCAACTCAAATGGCTGCAATGCAAAAAGTATCTATTTCTTCATTGAATGAATAAATGAGTTTAACTAGGCTTCTTTGGGGGCAGAAACACATCCAAAATTCCTCTGTGTTCATCAAAAGCTTATGTAGTATATAGTGTCCACATATCTGTTATATTGTGAGTATATTCTTCCATCAATTTTGCTTCAGTGCTGGGCATCAAACTCAGGACTTTGCCCATGCCAGACAAGATCTCTACCATTAAGCTTCAACCCCAGCCTGATTTATTGGAGGAAATTTTAGCACAAGATAGCTTGTCTTCAATAGCATTCCTTCGTCTGTCTACCCATTTTTGTTGTTGCTTTTTGTTGCTTCAGCTTTATGGAATGATGTTGTCGTCCTCTGCATTTGGGACTTTGAGGAAAGAGTTCAATATCCCCTGCTTACAGGACTTAGTTTCATGGGAAATCTGGATGTGTCTAGTAAACTGGTCAGGGATCTGACGCCACAGCCACATGGGGAGTGACTAACTGCAGAGCTGGGAATTCACCTCTTTTGTTAGTGCTTTGCATCTGCCAAACGCCTTCAGACTTCCATCAACAAGCATATTTAAAAGGATACATGTTAGGGAAATTTGTTATCCATGCAGTTTCAATGCCAGCCAATTCTATTAACTCCCCCGAAGCCCATGCATTATGGCTGGGCTTTCAGGAGCAAGCCTTGAATAAACTTTTCAGTGATTTCACAACACTTCCATTATAGCTGTTCCATTATGAAGCAGATGAACATTTCTTAAACAATTAGACGGGGTTGTACAGAATAAAGAGTGAGGTTTGCCCGAGATCATGGAAACCTATCTGCTTAGGTGATTCATTTTCTTCCAACAAGGCAGCCCATAATAAGCTTTTCTTCTGGAGCCTTGTCTTATTTCCCATTTCAATTAGTGACAATGACTGGAGAATGGGAAGAATGTCTTCTTCATGTCCTTGTGCCACAAACACAGAGAGCCAATGAAGAACAATGAGAGAGTTGCAGAGTGGGGCCGGGGAGCAGCTGTGAGAAAAGCCAGCCTGTTTGCCCAGAGAGCTCTTGCAGTCTGAGCTGGAGTCTGGAGGAATCAGATGGCAGAGCTAAGATGGGAAAGGAAGACTACTTGTCACCAAATTCAGCAAGGGACCAGGTTCCTGCAGGCCAAGCAAGGCGATGAACACAGCTGCCTCTCTCACCTGAGGTCTGATCCTTGGGCCTCGTGCCCTGATGTGTGAGGGGGCAGAGTAAACTCACTTCAAACTTTTGACAAATCATTTACATAATGAGCATTACTTGATACAGTTCTATCGTGTTGCTTTTTACACATGGTTTCACCATTGCTTCCAATTGCTTGGTCCATTGGACTCAAATGCTAAGATGTCTCCCTTCACTATGTATGGAAAACACACCACAGTTCAGCAATTCCTGGGATTCAGCTACACCCTCCGTCCCCTTGTCTATAGCAAAACAGAAAACAAAGGTCCACAGACAACTTGGTTCTGGCCTAAAAACAAGAATGAGAAATGGTGCAATTCCATCTAAAGACCCTCAGATTGCCTCCAATGAGTGATATTTCTTGGTGAATGTAGAAAGTAATTACAGGCTGACCTTCAGTAAGGAGAATTCCTTCCATAATAACCAAGTCTCCAAGTCTCTTGTTTGATTGAGATAGATCTATCTGATCAGAGAAACTTTTCTCCTAATATCTATGCACTAATAGACATTATCTCATTTCTCATTGGGTCCATGACTAAACCTTTGTCACCACAAAACCTGAGGTTTGACTCTCAGATTAAGTAAGCAAATAAATGCCACACACACTAATTGTCGTCCTTCACTCGTCTGGTCTCTCCATTTCCCTTTCCCTCTCTGCCCTCCTTCACTCCTGTAGTAGTTTGAGTGTGAAATGTCCCCTGAGGCTTCTTGTGTTTGTGATTAAACCTCTTATTCAGTTCCCAACTAGTGAAGCCTTTGGGAGTGGGTCGCTTGGGATGGATGGAAGTTTGGTTTTATTAGTCCTACTGGGTGTTCGTTCACTAGCTAGCTCACTCTTGCTGCTACCTCTCAGTTGATGCGACAGGATGTCATACCCAGCCTCTGCTCTGTCATGCTTTCCCCACCATGATGAAGCTTCCCCTAGAGACTAGAACTGAAAGACACCCTTTCCTCCTGTAAGCTGTGTTAAGCAGGATGTTTTGTCCCAGCAATGAGAAGGTAGCTGCAGCACCTCCCTCCATAGGGTCATTCCTATACATACATACGCATGTTGAGAAATATGCATATGATTAGGATTCTCATAGTATTCCACATGCCACATGAATGGAGCCATACATACTCATAGTTCCTTCTGCTTTCCTCTAGCTGAGATCCTCATGCCCTATTCAGCAACATGTGATAGATTTTACCTAAACCTTCATCCACATCTCTGATGCAAACTTGGATATGATGTGCTTCATTCAATCTTGCCTCTTAAAAACAGGAGCCCCTGCAGCTCTTATCTTGGATGGGAAACATGAAGGAAGGAGGATCGGCCTACTATTATTTAAAGTTTCTCTTTTATCCACATGCACAGGACATTATCAACTATCTTTATCTTTGTGCTTTTCATGGCAACATTGACGGCCATGGTCTGTTTGTGTCTCCCTCAACACAAAATTCCTGTCAAAACTGAATCTCCAATGTGATGGTAACAGATAGTGACTGGGTTGTGAGGGTGGAGCCCTGACAAATGGGATTAGTGCCCTTATAAGAGGCTGAAGAGACCAAAATCCTTCCCTGCTGTCATATGGGGTTACAGTGAGAAGACATGTAACTTTCAAGGAAGGAAGTCCACACCAGATTCTAAATCTATTGGCACCTTATCTTGTACTTACTAGGTTCTAGACATAAAAGAAATTTTCTGCTATTCAATTTACACAGTTTATTACACTTTTATAGTAGTCCCAACAGATGAAGGTGTTGACCCACTGAAGTCCATCAGTTTTCATTAAGTTTGTAGTATTGTGATCCACATTTTTTAAAGGATTAAAAATTTGGATCCCATTTAGTGAGTTATGAAGGGTTTTTCTGTAACAGTTTTCATATCTGATGACTGCAGTGCATATATATACTGTTCCAATAATTAATGAAGATTTGGTCATATAATCTACCAGATGTATATAGCCAAGGTCTTCTGATTTTCCCTTCCATGGCTCTCTGCCTTGTCAGAGAGGGGAGACATCATTGAGCTTCCTCACAAGCTTCCTCATGGAGTTGGAGCCAGAGGTGTGTTTTACAAATGCTGTGGAAGAATCTCTAAAGTAACAAAGGACAATATTCAACACCCTTCCGGAGCTAATCCTCAGACTCTTGAGTTTTCCAAATGTCCTGCCTCTTGGTAGCTAAGCCCTCACAGAGAAAGAATGTTAAAAAAAATCCCTGTCCACTAGACCTCCCATCCAGTTCTGCCCTGCAGCATGCAATTTATTGCTGATAAGTGAGGCCCTGTTATCAGTCCCCACTCAGAATGCTTACCATACTTACCTCTTAAACGTATTCTCAGTGGCCTACTTCAGCTCTAAAAACTGCCGATATAAGTGGGTTATCGGGCCTCATGGTCAGAAAGAATGCAAGTTCTTTCTGCAGTTTTGCTACTACAGTATTCCACCCACAACCTCTCACCATCTTCTATGTGACAAGAAAGGCAATTGGGCTCTGGCGCAGGCAATGACAGAGGTTGAAAGTCCAGTCTGATCACGTCAGCATGCTGCCCACCTCTCACCACACAGGTTAGGACCCAGCCCCTCTTTTTCAGCACTAGGGCCTGTCCAATTCTACTGCAAGTAAGGAGTTTGGCAAATCTCTATGTGTACCCTAAACTCTCCTAGTTTTCTAGGACAGAAAGGGAGGGCTGAGGACTGAACTACCCTGAAATGATGCAGAACAGGCATCAACAAAGAAATAAAGTCACTGATACTCGGAGAAGTAGTTCCCACATCCCTAAAGTTCTTGCCAACACAGCGGTGCCCTTCAAACCACAGCTGCTTCCAAGGGTCCCAATCTCAGTGGGCCCCCCTCTCTACCTACATGGAGCTCTTTTATGGCTGGGAACAACACCTTGCTAGCTCTCATCCTTTGGTTCCGGTCGCCTCTGCCTGAAATGTTTCCTTCTACTGCTTGGTCCTTTCTTACCCTTTAAGTCTCAGGGCATCGCAGAGAACCCCCTTTTGATCTGCTTACCTACACTAGACCCTCATTCCCTCTTGCTTTACATTTTTTACCATAATTATTTGCATCTGTATACCTGAAGATGGCATCATTTTCCTCTGAGCTCCATGAGCCTTCTGCTCCTTACCACCAAGCTCTCCTGAGTGTTCTTTGTTTGGGTTTTGGTTTCTCCACCAAGTTACATCTCCTTTCTAACTTTGATGGTTTCTGATTGGTTAACACTGCCCACTCGTGTTTTAGAACTGCTGTGTGTTTTCAAAATATTTTTCTGTTGTTTCTTAAGGCTTTACAGTGAGAAAAGAAGACTGACATGTGTTTAGTATGTCATATAAACTCATTTTTTTCTCCATTTTTATAGCTGCTGACAATGAGGCTCAGACAAAAGGAACTTTGCAGGTGCACACAGCTAGTAAGTAGGAACATAGACATGTATCATGGTGTTAAGGACTATTCCTGGGGATTGACAAGATTATGGTAATAGCAATAAAAAGGATTAAGTTTTCATTTTATTTGTTCAATCTTTTTAAATATTTTATTTATTTGGAAGAGAGAAAGAGAGAGTATGGGTATGCCAGGGCCTCCTGCCACTGCAAACCAATACCAGGTGCTTGCACCATTGTTTACACCTGGCCTTCCATGGGTGGCTGGGGAGCTGCACCTGGGCCAGCAGCTGTGCAACAAGCATGTTTAATCACTAAGCCCCTCTTCCCCTGTTTGTTCACTCTTTTTTAAATCTGTTTGTCCAAAATTAGATACGTTGAATGAGCAAATATTTTGTTGATATTTCCATTTCCCTCCTCCCTGTCCCCAATCCACTGGGTATCCTCCTTGGTGGGCACACTGGATCAGTCCATGTGGTAAGGGGTTATGGATAGCACAGGAGGCAGCCAGGTTGCCCCCCCTTTAAGTGTTGTAGCTGAGGGGGGGTAAAGTCTTTGGGTAATCTCCCCCACCATGGCTTTTACAATCTTTCTGCTCCCTCTTCTGCTCTGTTCCCTGAGTCATGGAGGGTGAGTTTTTTTTAAGTCTGTTTTATTGTTGTGAATTTAAGAGTCTTTGTGCTTCTCTACTTTAAGTGCTTAAAATTGTTGGTGTCTGTCTCACTGACTTATCCTGGGTTGACTGATTGGCTGTGGTTATAGGTCTCTTTCTTGTCTTGCCACTCTCTCACGTGTTTCACTTGGGGCCTATATGATAGGCCTGGAGTGGGTCATCTCTTGCTGGGATGTCAGCCTTCGGCCTGCAGCTCATCAGTGGAGTTGGAATAACCACAGCTCTCTCACTGCCTTCTGAAAAATACAAACAGAATCTCCATTGGACTGTGAGATCAGTATAGGTTAAATGAGACACAAGTTTCTAATTGTGCTCCCTACCTTCATACCATAGATGTTTTCAACTTATCATGGGGATATGTTCTGATAAACACATCACAAGCTGAAATATCACAAGTCAAAAATGTTCTTAATCATCCAACCTACTGAACACCAGAGATTAGCAACAGAGCACACTCTATATACCTTAATGGTTGTTTGGCTCTCGGATGGCCTGGCTGACTGGAGCTATGCTCATTTCTGCTGGTACATGTACAGAAAGATAGTGCACTATCTTCTGCTAGCCAAAAAAGGGGTCAAAATGCAAATTCAAAGTATAGTTTCTATTGAGTATGCATTTGTTTCAAGCCTTCATAAGTCAAAACCTAGTAAATAAACCCTGAGTTGATAGTTACATATTGTGTGTATTTATTGGATGATCTTACTCCATTGTAGTGGTTCCAAAGTAAAATGACCCCCATAGCCTTGTATTGAGTCCCCAGCTACTGGAGCCATTGGAAAGTGGAGCCATGCTGGAAGAGGTGTGTCACTGGGGGCAGGGCTTGAGATTTTCTGACTCATTCAGTGCTAATTAGTTCATTCTTGCTGCTTCCTCCCTGCTGATATGTAATGGTGTGAGCCATTGTCCTGCTTTTGCCATGCTTTTCCTACCATGAGGAAACTTCGCCTAGAAACTATAAGCCAAAGTGAACCTTTTCTTCCTATAAGCTACTTATATATGGTCAGGTGATTGGTCTCAGCAGTAAGAAGGTAAATGGTACATCCATATATATGTACAATTGAAATAATAACAACTAAATTAATAAAATAAAAATTGCAAGTAAAACAATTTTGAGATTCTCTGTGTAGGGTTAGCTGCATTTTCAGTGCAAAAAAAAATTAGACATGGTTTTTCAGATGTAACAAGGAGGTTCAGGCTTCCAATATTCCTTTTATAGAACACTCAGTACATTTCATTAAAAATAGTTCTTTTTATGAGGATTACTCAAGTCTAAAGACCAGCTTTGCACATATACCAGCATTGCATGCTATATTATGAGGGACTGGAGTATAGAAAGATGAGTAACTTGGGGATTAAATAGATCTATTTCTTACAAGCTGTCTGATCTTGGGTTTCATAAAGTGAGGATTTTAATTGCATTTTTTTCCTATTTAGAAATAATGCATGGTAGGCTGTTGTTATTGGCACATACTATAAACATCAGTGGGATGTTTTCTAAATCAAGTAATATAACACATACACCTCTGGTTTGAGCAAGATGTCTCACCACCTTGAATTTTATTTTGGAAGAAAAATTCCTTTTGCTTTCTGAATTTCTCCCATAGAACTCCAGCTTCAGTTAATTTTGCCTTTTGATCCATGATGGTTTCTGCTTCCCTTAAAACTTGCATCTCTTGCCTCTTGGAAACTCAGAATCCTATGAGAGCAGTAAGTTTTCCAAAATCAATTAATAAACTTGAGTTAATTGTTGCTGATCCTAAGCAAATATGAAACAAAAAATCCTTTCTCCCACCATAAACAAGGCCTGCCTACATTCCACACAGCAAATGTATTATGAGGAATTCAATACACAGCAGCAGCAAAAGAAAGGGAAGCTATGGAGAATGTTTTCATGAGAAGAAAGGACAAAACTTGCGAAGGATATTGAGAATGCAAGTCCTTGAACTGAGACTGATTGGGAGAAATATGAAAAGATTGTCTGCCTGAATAATAGAGTAACTAGCGACCTTGAACACAGAAGGAGGATGGAATAGGAGTGAAACAATAAAGTCTTTTTAGAATGGAGAATAATACTCATAAGAGGCAATTTTAAATGAAAGACAGAATGCTCTATAATAGAAGTATTGGAGGCCTGAACCACCTTATAATTCATAGAGAGAGGAACACCAGTGGCCTTGCTTAGGAGCCCCCAGCTAAGAGAAAGGAGAGCAGCTTAAAATAAGATTATTAATTTCCTTGGAATGAGGACAGTAATGACATCTTCTTGCAAAGCTTGGCCAGATTCTTACAGGATCACTTTGAGCAATAAAATCTAGTGAAGGTGTGAAAACAAAAGCCAAGGTACATCTGGTTACACCAACAGGATCCAGAGTCGTTTGCTCTTTAAAACAATACCCTGTGGTACTGTCTTTCATGGTCTTTGTAATATTTTCCTTAATTAATAAAGAAGTTTTTGTCCAATTTTAGGGAAAAGCAATTGATCATGAAAAATTAAATGGCGTCAGGGAACAAATGATGATTTGGCAGGCCTCCAGTCAAGTGTGACTTGGAACACAATGGTGAGCTTTTGTTATTTCTATCTACCTAGCATCCTTCTTTGGCTTCTGCCCTTGCTCTGTCTCTTTAAGGAGCCAGTCCTGTCCCTTTACTCAATTCTGTTGGGACAGTCAGGCGGAAGTCTCTCCATCCAATGGTCTCCAGCTCATCTCACTTTTCTCCCTCCTGAGAATGTTTTCTTTATGCTGCAGACTGGGGACTTTGAAGGCCTGTGCAGAGGGGCTAGGACTTTGGAGTCAGGCTAACGAGGTGGCCTATGCAGCTTCGAGTCTGTGACCCTATGATTCAACTTCATAGCGACTGACGCATTAAAAGTAGATCCAGTATGTGAGATAGGGAGTTTCTTATCCTCCTCCTTCCTTCCTCCTAATCCATCTTTCTTCCTTCAGTTTTAGGTATAATTTACAACAATATTTGTGTAACCTGGGTGTGGCAACACACACCTTGAATCCCAGCACTTGAGAGGCAGAGGTAGGAGGATCACCATGAGTTGGAGGCCACTCTGAGACTACATAGTGAATTCCAGGTCAGCTTGGGCTAGATTGAGACTGTACCTAAAAAAAAAATTGTGTATATTTATGTTGTATGGTGGATTTTTTGACACATAAATACACTACAGAGTGCCTGAATTAAGCTAATTAACATATTTATCAATTTACATAACATTATTTACAGTGAAAACATTTAGGATTTGCTTTCTTTGCAATTTTCAAATATATAATATATTATCACTAGTTTTGGCCATGATGCTGTCCAGTAGAATTTCTACATCTTGTCTTAGTGAAACTTGGTACTCTGACCGATATGTTCACAAAGCTACCCTCAGCCCCAGGAACCACTATTCTACCTTCTACTTCTATGTGCTTGACTCTACATTTATGTCAGATGATGAAGATGTGGATTTTTGTGCCTGGCTTATTTCACTTAGCACCATATTCTCAGGCTGATCCACGCTGTTGAAAATGACAGGATTTCCTTTTTTAAGGTTAGTTTTCTATGATGTGTATGTAAATATAAGCATATGTCACATTTTCTTTATGCTTCAACCTATTGATAGACACATATGATTTCACAACTCTGCTGTTGTGAATGAATAATGCTACAATAAACATAGTGTAAGTTCCTCTTTGATGTGCAGAATTCATTTCCTTTGAAAATGCACCTTGCAGTGGAATTATTAGATCATGTAATAATTCAGGATAAGCCAAATGTGTTTGTGTTTTTCAGGATACAACGAGAGAGCTGTGGCCCATCTAACCCTACCAACCAACCGTAGGCCGATGGATGAGATCCTGACAAGAGAGGAGCCACCACAGTCATATCAGGGAGGATCCATAGGAAACTCAGCAGACAATGAATGATGAACAAGGGACCTATAACCACAGTCATTCAATCAACACAGGATAGGCCACTGAGACAGGAACCAAGGATTTTCGACACAAGGACCTCTAAGCTCGCAACATTAAAGCAGCCTTATTACTCACCCACCACGACTCAGGGAACTGAGCGGAAGAGGGGGCGGAAAGATTGTGAGAGCCGTGGTGGGGGAGACTGTCCGGAGGCATGGCATCCATCAGTAACAACACACTTGGGCCAGGAAGACCGGGATGA